>JACCGJ010017593.1:0-148083 GCA_013407085.1 Atriophallophorus winterbourni
TGCTGAGAACTAGTTTTTTGAGCGGTGAAAGATTCGCTGCATAAGTTCAACATCCTTCTTGAACCACGGGGACCATGACTGCACACCGTATACCATGACTGATCTCAAGTATGTATTCATGATCCTTGTATTTATTTATAATCCTTGGGAATATCTTGGGCCAAAATTTCCCAAATACACGTTCGAGTAGATTTGGAACACGTGTTGCTTTTCTAAAGGCACTGTTAGTTTGAAGTGATGTTTTTAAACTGGAGCATATCCAGATACCCAAATCTTTTTCTTCGCTGCAATTTTCAAGGACATGCGAACCTATGTGATATGTGAACTCTACTCGATTCTCCGCATTCATGATCCTGCATTTGTTAAAGTTAAACGGCAGTTTGTTTTTCAACGACCAGCTGTGAAGCGTATCAAGATCCTTTTGTAATAGCAGACAGTCTTCTGGACTACGAATGCTGCGACAAATCTTTATGTCGTCCGCAAATAACGAAATGTTACATCGAATAATTTCCGATATATCATTGACATAAACCAGAAAGAGGATCGGACCAAGGACTGAGCCTTGGGGAACTCCGCTAGTTGCTGTGATTGGTTTGGATAATTCACCATCAACGCGTACCTGGTTAGTGCGATCTGTTAGGTAGTCATTTAGCCATTTCAGCAACTTTCCAGTGATAGCAAGCCTTTCAAGCTTCTGCAGTAATAGGAAATGGTCAACGGGATCGAATGCTTTCGAAATATCTATGTAGCACGCGTGTATTGCTTGTCCTTTATCTACCGATTTTGTCCAATCATCTAGCGTTACCAGTAAATTAGACAAACAGGAATAATTTCGTCTGAATCCATGCTGGTTCCTCGAAAGCAACTGCTTATTCTCGACATGATTCATTAGATCCTCTACAATAAGTCGCTCAAGTAATTTTGAAATCACTGGTAACAGAGTAACGGATCGGTAATTGGAAAAAATCGGAGCGATTTCCACCTTTGTAAATTGGAGAAATTATTCCTCGTTTTCAATCTGTATGAATCTATCCGCTAGCCAATGTTTGCTAGAACAAATAAGTGATTGGTTTCCATAGCAAACTCACAAATTGCTTCAATATTTTCGGGGATATTCCGTCGGCCCCAGGAGACTTTCCGGTTTTAAGATCAAATAAACCTTGGAGGACGCGTTTCTCAGTGACAATTATTTCACTTAGGGCAACCGTGTTTGAAAGTGTTGGATTTGGGCTGGTTATTGCATGTTCTATCGGGTTGAATATCGATGAATTGAACGTGGCTAAAGCATCAGCAGTTTCTGCTGCAGTTGTTGTTGGTCCAGCTGATGTGTTCACGGACGCTACTCCAGGTTTCACCTTAGCTTGATCGTTAACCATACTATATAGTATTTTGGGGTTTCGCTCCATCATGCTTGATATCACTTCTTGGAAGCACAACTTGTCTTGGATGACAAATTTGTTTACTTTGTTCCGCAGTAAACGGAATGTTTCCCAGGTCTCGTATGATGGGTTTTGCCGATGGTGTCGCCAAGCAATGTTTCGTACCGTTAACCACTTACGAGTTCGGCTTCTTAATTTAAATTCAAAGTTTTTTCTTGAGTTCCTGAGGACAAATTCGGAGCTCACATCGATTGAACTTTTGAGATTAGATATTAGCCATATCCAAAAGTCATGTACGTTGCTGGTTTCCGGTTGGCAGTTAAACGTGTTTTTCAGAGCATCACTCAACGCCAGAGTGTTGATCCGCCTAACTCTTTTACGGGCATCATTTGTTCTTACAGCTTCAAACAGATAGTCAAACTGGATGACGACGTGATCACTTAGTCCCAGTGGACTTTCGTAAGCAACATTATCAATGTCATGTTCATTGCTTGTCAGAACGAGATCTAAGAGTGAGGGTAAATCGTTTCCGCGGTATCGGGTAGTACATGCAGTGTGGTTATAAAGAGGAATATCGTCTAGAAAATAACAGAATGCGCGTTCGAGAGAGTGTTCTGGGTAAACGGTACTGCTCTGTAGATTCGGTAAATTAAAGTCACCCATAATCAAAAATCCACAAGTAACCATGTGAATTCTGTCGAGTGGGGCCATATTGTAAGTTTCCTGTACAGACGGTGGGCGATATACTACTCCCAAAACACAGTCTTCGCCGTTAGCTAGTCGGATTGAGCACCAGAGTGTATCCAGTAACACGATGTCTGGATCCGTAATCTCACGGCACAGAAGGTTGTGGCTATAATACAAAGCTACTCCTCCTCCTCTGGTTTCACGGTCATGACGAATAAGTGACATTCCTGGTAATTCAAGTTCACTATTTGTTTGCTGAGTCTGCAGCCACGTTTCCGTTACGGCGATGATGTCTGGTGAACATCTAAAAAAAACTGCACGCAGTTCACCGATTTTGTTTCCGAGACATTGTGCGTTGGTGTAGATGCATTTCATAGTTCTTTTTCTCAACAAGGATGGGGTGTGGGGAAGAAGGCTGGTGGAGTGCAGAATATATGTTAGGCCGACTCCTCCAGAGTCGGCAACTGAAGGTTTTTTGCTTGCAGGGATGCTTGATCGTTTTGGGGTTGTACTGTTGGAACACAGTGATCTATCGTATCGGCTGAAATTGTTTCTGACACGTCAAAAACTGATTGACTTGGTAGTGTTTCTATTGAACTTAGTGGTGCATCTATCTTTCCAATATGGTGTTTCGATGCACCTAGTCTAATTTCTCGCGGGATTATTCTGCGGCCATTTTTCCAACGAGTTTTGACCGTGTTCAACATATCATTACGCAAGAACGTTATTTTAAGGGGCTTAGGACCAATGCCCTTATAATTCGTAAATTTGGGGATGCGGAACGTGTCCGTCACAGCTACATCATGCAAACCAAGTATATCACTGAGGAATCTCCATTGTAACTGATCGTGTTTGCGCTGCACCGCTTTATCAGTTGCTTTATCAGCTTCTGGAACTCCCAAAAGGATTATACTTCGATCATCCCTCTGTTTCATTTGGTTTTGTTGATGGTCCTTTCGGGCCCTTTCCCACCAGGGCACATCAGCAAAGATCCTTGCAGTGGTCTCTGAACGCTCTTTACGCAGGAGAAAAGCGGATAGTAAGATGTTTTCAAGATCCCTTTCAGAGTGAACCGTGATTCTAAGCAATCTTGGCTGGTCCAGATTTGAAGAAGTAGGTTTACGACTTAGTCGTATCAATGATAGTGGTTCAACTGGCTCCAAGTCCATGTTGTTGCACAACCTTTTCCATTCTCCTTTATCGTGCTTTAGCCTGTCTCCTAGTAAGGTGGCACTCGTTTCCTTTCCGTTGGTGCAAATCACGCTTAGTCCATGGACTGAATGTACACTGTGTGTTTGGCGCTTTCGCTGGATGCTGGACGTTTCAACTACCTTAGATCGAATACCTATAGTGTCCACTTTAAGAGTGTTTTGCACCATGAATTTTGGTTTTGATCCTAAAGTTTTTCGCTGATCCTTCGGGTGAGCAGGTGGCTTTGGCTTCGAATCTTTTTGCGGACCAGGGATTTTTTGGGCAGACAGGACGTTAACAGTCGCATTTGTAAAGGTGGCCTTTTGATGAAAAGGACGTTCCTCAAAACACTCCGGCACATTTGCAACAGCTGAACATTCGTTTTGAAAGATCGAAGATTTAGCGTTTATCTGACTGGTATTACCGTCAGTGGTTTCCGATTTATCGAAAAACATACTGGCAAACGGAGAATTTTGAGTCTCTATCGATGGCTTCAACGTTTGTATGATAAGCTCCAAACTCAGCTTCCGATCATCCAGGTTGCTTTGTGCAACACTTGTTCGAGCAGTTAAATCTGCGTTTGGTTTACCTCGACAACTTTTGCACACGTAGCATACACCTGGCATGTTTTCATCCATCAAGATCGATAGCGCATCCGGGGTAAATGATTTTTCACATTTTGAGTGACATTTGTGGGAACAGTTTTGACACCCGACAGATTTGACCTTACAACTGAGGAATTTCATGCAGACGACGCATGATTCGCGAACATCAGATTGTTTCATGTTAACGGGGTCAACCAAAAGTACAAATCGGAGCACAAAAATTGATAAAAATCGATACGGCTGCGGTTGGTTTGTGTGGTATTAGGCGGAGTTGACGGAAAATGACGGGTTGTCGGAAAATTTCGTCACTCGATTTAGCTGCTAATTTGCCAGATTCCTTTTGAGATTTTTGGCGTGAATTTCATATCACGTTGCGTATTTCTCCGAGTAGTTCCCGACAGTGATAAACACTGATGGGGTAATCGAACAGCAGAAACACAAAAGCGCTTCAAATAAACGAACAAACTGTAGAAAAATCCACGGTTTACGTACACAAAGAACGACACGTTGCAGATGGATAATTCTTGTATGAATAGATCCAAAGTAGCAAGTTTCAGATAGATATTCAAAAATCAAACCGATCGGATGAAAACCAAGAAAGTTATATCCAAAAATATCGAAGGTCAAAATTAATCCAACCGCACGTCATGTCAAGTTAAAACGTATTTGTATTAACAAGGATTCATGCACTAAATAAGAATTGTTAACTTATTAAATGCGCTCTCAGAAGCGGTTCTTACAGCGAGATCTGAAAACCAATAAAAGCAACTGCTAAATAAGGTACTGCCTGTAATCACGGCGAATATGTAAAACACTGGACATGATTTCTTCAACTGACGTTCTCCCAGACTATTTTCTAGACTGTACCAATTTTTTTACTTAACAATTTTTCTGCCATATTTTGTCACCTGATGCACCGAGTATGATTTTAGCGACTGTTCAAACAACAATCAATCGATAGTAATCAACAATTTCCTAGATTTTTTTTATTCCGATGGATGTATGTTCCCTTTTCAATCTTCTTAACCAACCTTTCCGTAAAAACATGAATTCATGCATATATAATTTATTTATCAATTTTTTATGACAACGTCATTACAATTCGCACCACTTTTTCCATAATTACCTTCCATTTCTGTTCTCCATTTGTTTCTTGCATCCTTGCCATTCGTAAATCTTGACATAATTTAAATGAAATGTTATTTCTATTAGACATTAGAATTTTTTTCTTACCTACTGTATATTCATTTCCCTTATTGAATGGAGAAAGATTTTTAAAAATCCCGCTCACTTCGGTCACTTGCACTGTACTATTTTCTTTTGCGCTTCAAATTTTGGTAAACTGATCGTGTATTGCATGCCTTGGATATCTAAGAATATATATTATTATTAGTAGTAGTAACTCTTCTAAATCACTTAACGATGAGGAGCGATCAAATGGTTTTCACATGTAACGGCCAAAATACTTGTATCATGAAATGACATTTCCCTACGTGTTTGACATTTATAGCTGAATTAAAATATTTTCTAAATTCAAAGCGAAAAAAGATGAAAAATTTGACCCTGTTTCGATATCTTCATAATAAAAATTCACCGGCAAATTTCAAAAAATTCACCTAACTGAAATTAGTATATTTGGCTTAAAGCTATTCGAGTATTGGAATTGCACCATAAAATGCACTGTTATGGTTATCACAAATAAAACTAAAAATAATGAAATATTTAAAAAAATGTGTTACATGAGATTATTTAAATAGAATTTTTTTAACTTCTTTTCACAATTAATTAAAATTATCTGTAATTACGATAGTGATGCAGTTGTTCCGTACAGCTTTTCAACAGAAATACATGGACATTCTGAGAAATAATTTAAACGATCCATATCGTGCTATTCTTCACACATTCCCATGTATTGGATGATAATTGACTGTATGGTTAATGCAGGTATTTCAATATATATTTAATTTTTGTTTACCTGCAAAAATGACAATCACGTTTTCTTCCGATTAATAGTTATTTCTTTAGTTTGAATCGTATTTCTAATTAAATCCTAACTCAAATCTTTCGAAAGTTTTGGAAATACTATTGCGTGACAAATTCTGTCAGCATCTTTATCGATATTCTCTACTGACTGTAACTCAACATGTATTCCTTAAGGGTCGATCCTGTCAGACAAACCTTAGTTTTCTCAATACTACCACTAAAATGTTGGCCAAATGAAAGCCAGAGGTTGCCTTCTACCTACATTTTAGAGAGGCTTTTGAATTCCCGAGTCTCCGCCTTAGAGAGCCCAATCTAGCAGCGAAACGCAAACGGGGTAATCTACTTGCTTGTAAAATCATTCCATACATATAGGACATTTAAAGTTTTGTTAGTATCCAGGTTCTCTAACCAAACTGACGTGATCACTCGGGTGCCCCAAAGTTCCGTCCTCTTCTATTCCCGATTTCCAATGATGGCCTGTCGTCTGCCTTGAATTACCCGAACTTTGTTTTCGCGCGATAATGTGAATTTTATCATATTAACGCACGAGGATTCCCTGATGCACGACCTCAAGATGATGATATACTGTTCATACCATTCGAACCCCCCACTGTTCCTTAATTAAATATAAATCTTGTCAGTACTGGTTGGAAATATTTCGGCCCAGGTGTCATAAAATTCTCTCAGCGTTAATGCCGAACAGTATGCAAAGGATTTAGGTGTACTGGTTAAGGCTGACTCCCAATGGGAAGACCAATTTATCACTGAAGCTCAGCGTGTAGGGAAGGTAATTCTCCGCCTAAAATCAGTGCTATCGAGCAGAACATCTGATGTATTCCTGACACTCTACAACACATTATTTTGACCGCATCTAGAATATTATGTTTGGGTGTGGCGCCCTAACCAAAAGAATGACATCTTTCTACTTGAAAGCGCACAGCGTATCTCAACTCGCATGGCTGATTGTCAGCCATACATACATACACGCCAAAAATCTTTAGATCTTTTCTCCCTTAAGCGCCGTCGTTTACAAAGTGACTTATTTTGAAAATTTTCAGATCTTGAAGTGATTAAGTGGCATTCTGATAAACGACTAGGTTAGCTTAAATCAAGGGCTGTGCAAATGGATACATTCACTTAAATTTGCAAAAAGCGATGTCAGCTAGACTCAAGGAAACAATTTTCAGCCGCAGGGTGATACAATTCTGAAACGGTTTGTTTACGAGTTTTATACAATATTGAGATTAAAACTGAGGTAAGTTATTTCCTGAATACTCTTCCTCATTGCTGTGCAAGTTTAGGTAGAGCTCCTTTTTAAGTGTTAGAACGTAATGAAAGTAAATGCTTAAGTTTTCTGTTTTTTATACACGATTCTTCTTAAGCTGACCTCTTATCATGATGATGGAAAGAAATTGCTTTTCCATTTTTCAACGTCGGTTAAAACACGGTGCTCCATAAATACAACAGAATAATCTATTGGCGTCTTGATCGTCGAAAATTTCAAACGGACAAAATGAATTAACGTTTTGGCAAAAGTGTGCGCTTCTCTAAAGATTTCCACAAAAAACTGGATGTTTGACTCGTTATCCACTTACTGTCCCGTGCAAACTGAAAATATCTGAACTAAACTAAACTAAACTTACTGCGGTAAAAATCATTTAATGTTGACCTTCAATTTCAGCATAAGTATAAATCTCTGTTACATATTTCTTGTGTATGCAATTTTGCATGCGAAAAGAATAACAGTGCATTTATTGCGATTTAAAGGTGATCGATCATTATTGAATTATTTTGACTGATGTCACTAGACAATCATTTTACTTGTTTTCTCACGATCTTTTAGAAAATTTTATCAACCCGAAATTTAATTTCAAATTGCTACTGAAATACACTAAGTTGTATCGCTCAATATGTATTTTCGATACAAATATATTGTCAGTTATCTCGAAATCTTATAATTTGTGTCTAAATAATCGAGATTAATTTATGTTTTTCTGTCTCGTAATTAAGTCAAGTCCAAATTGGACACATCAGAGAAGTATCTGATCCCCGAGTATCCTCTAAAAATACTATCGGTTCGACGAAAACCTTTCTAGTGTGGTATTGGTTATTCAGGTTTTGTGCCTTCGTTTCCGGATACATAATGAATGAATTTACTTTTCTCTTCATCTGTGATGTAATATATATTTATCTCTAAAACAATAAATGAAGTGTCGATAATAACAAAAAAATGCCCAGAGTTCATTTTTTCTGCCCATGATCCCAACCTTTGAGAATATTTTCGTTAGGTAAACTTGTGAGTATTGACTATTGATTATTGACAACTCTCAGTCATTCGCCACGTAGCTTGTTGACATTTATTACACCTGTAACTCAGTTCAGTTCAGTTTGCACAGAAAAGTATGTGGTTAACGAACCAATTGAGCGTCCAGAATATCTTTTTGTGGAAAGCTGCAGAGAAGCACCCACCACTGCCAAAAAGTTTTTTTTCTTTTTGTCTGTTTGAAATCCTCGACAATTGTGACGCCAAGTTGTTATCCGGGTTGTTTAGGGAGCATTTCGTTATGACCGTTATAATCAGTTGATAATCTTTTTCACGTTCATTTAGGTAGATAGATCCTAAAATTCGTGTACCGCAATCCGCGATAACGTTCAACATTTATTCTTTCAGTAGCTATACTTGAAAAATCACCGTAACTACTAGAAATTCTTTTTGTTATTTCTGCATCCTTTCTCAACATATCGACGTTCATATTGTTTTGCGAATAATGCAAGCAGTTAAGCTCGAATTTTCAAATGCAACCTACCATATTAATTGCTTTATGTTTGTAAATTCGATGTCTTTAACACTGACCTTTTAAATTTTTTGCAATTTTAGTCTATGTCTAGTCATGATATTGGTGCACGGAATAAAATGAAAAGAACACGCTTAAAAATTTCTAAAATTCCTCAAACGTTATTCAATCACCCGAAATCGGTTAGCGTGGAGTGACTTTTAGACTCCTTATTTCTATCTCTAACCCCGATTTTAATCCATTATAAACGATTTCGTTTCAAACGTTTTATTTCTTTTTAATTTTTCAATTATTATTACAAACATTCAACATCTGTTTCCTATGTTACAGACCGCCGATTTTATTTTTTTAACCAATTTCCACTGCGTAAGATGGTAAGTTGATTGTTTTCTTTCGATTTCAGTATTGTGCTGACTTTTAATGTGGTTTCCATATATTTGACTTATTATTGAATCCTCAAGGAATCACTCTTCCTAGGCATTCCTTCTCGTATTGTAGGTTTGATGTCTTATTATGAAGAAGAAAGCTTATTATTGAAGCATTCCGAAATTGCATATTATGTAACAAATTAGTGCTCGTGTATTGATATTGATAATGTAGTACTGCGTATTTAGTGCTTGCACAATAACCACCGTTCCAATGTAACAACACTCCGTATTTTTATGTTTTACCCAATTAATGTCGTGGTGGTTCTGGATATTCATTTTTTTCATTTTTCGGTCAAAAAATTCATGATTGCTCATCGTCTTACGGAGTACAATCGAAATTCGCTGTTACCTCGTATGATCTTTGCATCTATTGGTTCATCCTTCTCAATCCTGTTTCAACTCTGCAAATTCACTGTTTATAGATTAACTGGAAAATGTTTTGGTCTTCTCAACCTCCAATAAATAATTTCAAAAAGCTTTAGTTGTTTTGTATGCACATTTATATAAGTGCAATGTGTGAATAATTATTCGTAACAATTTAAGAAAAGTATGCATTGAATATCATGACGCTACTGTAAATTTGATTTCTGAATCAGGCATCATTATCGAGGTAATGACGAAACTATAACTACTGGTTTTCTTGATCAATGTCTGTGCTTTCTCTACTAATTTCGTGTCGTAAATTCAGGCAACCTTGAAGTTTGATACCTACTTTTTTATTTAAAACAATAATCATAAAATCAAAGAGCGTCTTTATGAGCAACACTGGAGAACATCTGGCTTATTTCAGTAAAAATAAGGATACACCGAAGAAGCTACCTGCTTAGTAAACCGTATGTACATTTGTTTTCGATGTTGATAGAAATTGGGTGATTTTGAATGACATCAAATCTTTTTTCTTTCCTAGTAATTCGAAATTGTCTAATTGATTGCTAGATCAGGTAAAATTGGACTCTGACGTAAAACCTATGTGCATGCCAAACAAATCCATATACATATTTTTCAAAGTTCTGGTAATTTATTTGTATGCTGAGTGCACGGACCAAACATGATGAATCGTGGGTTCCTAAGATCGTTACACATTATATCACCCGACTGTTGGCAACTGTGTTTCTCGTCTCTTTGTTGGAAATATTGCAAATGATTGGGAAACAATTGAGATTTCATCTGTCAGAAAGAAAATTCCGGCGAATTTTTGGTTGATAGCATTTTTTATTGCTCGCAGAGTGGTTTTTGCTCATAAATGTGCACAACATATGTTTCTGACAATCTTCACTATTAGTTTGCTTACAGTTTTACTTCCAGTTGATAGTCTACAGCTTGATAACGGATCATTCACACATCGAAACCTGGATCTTTTACTACAGGAATGCTTCCGACCTGAAGCTATTTCAAGCAAATTTAATATATAGTAATGTATAATTCTTGATGATGGTCCGTTTAATTTCCTTCGTTGGTTCTCGTATGTCTTCTATAAAATGATCTCTTGCTTCCAGCAAACCTATTTTTCTTCCACAAATACTTTCTATTTTTCATTGTCTTTAGCCTATCAACCAAATCTGCCACGCATAGTTTGTACATGTGTCTTCGAATTTATTTCTGTAGGAATATTTAATTGATACTATAATGAAAGCATGTAATGCTGAAATATCAACACATGACATTAAGATGTACTGTGATCACAAACGGGTCGATTTGGTTTATGTTGATGGCGTTTTTATGTCTTTATTGTTTCACAAAATGATTTAGATAATCTTTAAACGCTGTGTGGTATTTCATCATTTTTCACTGCGCTTTTTACTTTTTATGTGCAAAGTTTGATCAAAATATATATATTCAATCAAAAGTGCATGAATTCTCAATAAATATATAATTTCGACCGTTGACTGATTTAGCTACTTGGGCTACTTAGCGCGTGTTTATCTAAGGGATTCGGCACAAACTTTTGGAAAACTTGTAACGTTCTGTAAGTTAGGTTATTGGTGGTAGAACAGATTTTTCTCTGCAGCTCCGAAACAGAATTGTTATAAAAACACGGTAAAATATTGTTGTACAGATGTTAAGTCTGACATTCAGAAAACAGGGATTATAAAAGCTCCAAGCATGTGATAATTGCTGTCTGCTTGTTGTGGTTTATGACGGGGAAAGTTGCACATAAGCTGATTGAATGTAAGTTTAGTTCAAATGGTGATCTCATTTCAGTGTCTCTGCTTATATTTCTACATGTTTCCTAGCTTTCACTTTTCTTTTTACGATCTAATCAGCGTAATCAGAATTTCCATCCCTACAGACGCTAATAACATACATATCCGCTGTGACGCACTGGAATTATCCTTTTAAATCTACATTAATTCATACTTTATAAAATTAATACAAGATTAAAAGAGAGCAACTTGATCTCCATTCTGGAAAATGGTCTAAAGCTTGTCTTCTCCGATCTCAGTGTTGAGGGACATGCCACTTTTGCGATATAACATCAACTCTACACCCCTTACAAGAGAGAAATTTGCCAAGTAGCCAACGTTTTCTAAAACAACCGAATTTGAAATCATAATCTCAATGTCTTGCTCTTTTTATCACGTAACCATATTCATACGCGTTCCATCATTGCTCTCAAAATTGCGTCCGATATCGTTATCAAAAGGGGGATTTCAGATCAAATCTATCTCGTAAATATCATTTTCGTGATTTGCTATCAATGTTCGTCGTTCTAAGAAATACTTATTCGGTTTACAGATAAGATTTATAATGTTTTCAAACGGAGATTTTCATTCTTCCTCTTGGGTGTATTTCAAACTTTCATATTAGTGATAAATTTACAACTGATTCCAATAGTGTCCAGCAATTTTTTGCAACACTGAAACAACACCTTGTCACTTGTAACTGAGGCTTCTAATAGGCTAACTTACGTGTTGAAAACTGCTATTTTCGACTCCTATGTTTCAGCAGGAACTATTTATTGTTTCGACAGCTCAACGCGTATATTTAAGTGCCCACTATTACACATATGCACGTCACGATTCTATGTATAGTAATAAATAACCACTTCATAAGGTCCTTTTTATTGCACAGCAAACGAATGGATTAGCTCAGAAACACAATCGTTCCGAACGAAAATATTTCTTCGTCCTATTCATTGTGTTTTTATCCGGATTCCTCGCTGGATTGACTTGCTATGAAGTGTACGGTGCAAGCATAAGAACCACATTTCCCTTCTTGACTTACACAAGAAAGTATGACACACTACCGACCGGAACAAACAGTAAGTCCCGCGTTTTATGTTCTCAACCAATGAATTAACGCTTATCGATTGTATCAAGGTTTCATAGTTTTAATGCGATAGCATGATTTGCAAACATATTTAATCGATTACCGAGAAGAATTTAGTGTCACATTGCTTGTGAATTTAAAATTGGGCAGAATACATGTATGTTAAATAACGCGTTTAATATGTCATTGTATACAGACATACTAAAATGGCTTTCAGTAATTTTAAGCAATTCCTTATGTAGTTTTATAAGGCTGTACCTCTTATCAATTATCAAAACATGGTAAGTTTGTTAATCAAGTTGCGCTTGTATGCCACTGTTGGGTAAGGTTGGTACGACCAACCTGTTTAATCACATGAGTCCTCACTTATGTAGACTGGGTTTAAAACCCATAACCATGAATATAAAAGCTCATTTCCATGCATCTTCATCACACACACACACCCCACGATCGGTTTCGTGCTGTTTGCACTCATCAGGTGGGGACAGTAGGATCAGGATCCGCATGCGCTTGAAACAGTGGAAGGATGCTAAACAAGTTGCGCTTGTATGTCACTGTTGGATAAGGCTGGTACGACCAAGTCGTTGGTTGTGTGTGTGATGGAGATGCATGCAAATGAGCTTTTATATTCATGGTCATGGGTTTTAAACCAAGTCTACATGAGTGATTGAACAGGTTGGTCGTACCAACCTTACCCAACAGTCGCATACAAGCGCAGCTCGTTAACCATTCTTTCACTGTTTCAAGCGCATGCGGATCCTGATCCTACTATCCCTACCTAATGAGTGCGAACAGCACGAAACAGGTCGTGGGGTGTGTGTGTGTGATGGAGATGCATGCAAATCAGCTTTTATTTTCATTGTAAGTTTGTATTTACAATTTACTGGCAGATCGGGAATGCGTATCTCTCTCTCTATGTTTGTATGCTGGCTTCCTTCTTTCGACTTCTACTATGGATGTACATCAAAATCGCATGAATATCATGTTATACAGCTTTCTGAATGACTAAACAGTCCGATTCGGGAGAAACAATCTCTCCCACAACTCTTGAAACGATAGGCAGAACTCGATCGATTAGCGTCAGTTGCACACCGGCAGCGTGATATCCGTTCAGCAGCCAAGAGCTGTATCTGCTCCTCCCCAGCTTGCAGATGACACTTTACACAATGCCTCCAATGTGAGCGGTCAAAAGCAAGTTGTTTCCAACTTACGGGTTCAATGCCAAGAGCTTTCATATCTTTTTTACAAAAGTCTTCGTACCGCAAGTGCGATATGCCCAATGGTCGACTTCCTAATTTCAACTCATAATAGATCTTTCGGAATACGACCATTTTCCATTCTGTAAGACATGGCACTGTCGTACTATGGTAAACATGTTCTTTAGACCAGCATTAAAAAGCACTTCAGCATTAGTCACTTTTTTATCCGCGATATGTTCACGATACGACCGATGCTTCGTAGATGGAAAGCATTCAACTTCAGTTCGTGTCTTGCGTGGGTGGTCCAGGCTTCACTGCCGTAAAGCATTTAGTACGCACGTGCTGTATACCATCATCTTCATATTTACAGTCAACTTGCGGATACACCAAACACGAGAGTTTAATCGCGACAAAATAACAGCTGCTCTGCCAATCCGCTTATCAACCTAGCAAGAGGTTATCCACAATCGTTGAACCAAGATATGTGAATAGATGTACTGGTTCAAGCTGACAGTTTCCAACAGTGATGATTGGGGGCGATACAATTCCTTGACCAATGAATTTGATATTGCTCATGCTGATTTTTAGCCCAACGTATTTGCACGCCGATTGAAAACAGTCCATTAGCAACTGGAGGTGTTCTTGGAAGTGCCTTGGTTTGTGTTCTGAAATGGTTCAGGTTGAAAAGCTTGCCATCACTCCGGGTGCGTAGGTAAATGCCTTATGTTCTAGTCCTAAAAGCGTGCTTCAGAAGCAGAACAAAGAAAATGCCGAACAGGCTGTAAGCAAGCACACACCCTTATTTGACGCCTCCGCGAATTTCAAAAACGTCAGAACTGAAACCGTTAAAATGGACAGAGCCCTTTATGACTGAGTGGAACGTGTCTCACATCTCTAGTGGGAAACACTTCTGCCAGCACTGGAGAAGCAAATGACGAAGAGACTGTAATAATGCTGCTCTACAGCATTTGATGGGCTCAGGTGGAATTCCGTCGTCACCGTTATCATCATCAAAATAGGGGGTTGGCAACCGTTCAACATTTTCATGTGCATGCGATAAAACCATACTCTCCTTAGAGTAGAGATAGGAGAAGTGCTCTACCCATCTTTCCATCTGCTGAGTTTTTTCGACAATCGGGATACCAGATACAGACTTAATGGGAGCCGCTTTAAGTTTGTTTGGACCAATGGCTCACTTGATCCCATCATACATGCGGTAAAATTTCCAGTATCCACAGCTTTTTGGACACTGAGGCTAATTTCAGTCAAATAGTCATTTGCACATCGTCTTACAGTCTGTTGGCATACCTTTGAACTTGAAGAATGCTGACCTTTCCTCGTCCATCACAGATGTCATATCAGAAAATTATGCTTTGAATCAGTCGCTCGTTCGAGCTTGCTTCTGACCATAAGTGGAATGTGCGACTCGGCAAGTGCAGCTTTTTAGCGATTCCCAGTTTTCTGAAGCCGATTGGAATGAGGTTATTTTGTTGAACTCGGCTGTGAAGGCTTTTGCAAATCGCGCAGCTAGATTAGGTTCGCACATCGAGTGACGTCTATCATTGGCTTAGCAGACAATTTGGCGCGGTGAACTCTCGACTGGGGAAGCTTCAGTCTTGCGCAAACCGGTGAATGATCAGTGTCGTAGTCTGCGCTTTGATATGATCTGGCGAGGAGTACGCTTCCTATATTATTACTCCTAATACGAATAAGATGAAGCTAATGGCTATGCTTATATCGAGGATGTTTCTAAGAGAATTTATGCTGTGGTTTTGTTTGAAAGAAAGTGTTACTGACATAAAGACTGAACTGCGTGCACAGTTCTAAAAGGCGTTGTCCATTTTCATAGGTTTTACCTACTCCGAACCTTCCGAGACAGTCATGCCAAGACTCATAATTTTCACCAACTCTTGAATTGAAATCACCAAATACCACTATACAGTTTTTAGTGGCACGTTTTTGAGGATTATTTTGAGGTTATGATAAAAGCGTCTTTTTAAGCAGACGTCGCAGAGAACGACGGTTCATAATCGTTCGTACCAGTAATACACTTCAGATTTATATATATATATATAGATAGATATATATACGCGAATCCGCAATATTTTCTTTCTCAAAATTCCGAAAATAAAACATTTTCAGTGATTCACGATCCATCGGAGGCTGCGGTCGCCATCAGTTTGGCCAAGCAAGTCCGGGTGATGTGTTTAATCCTGACCAATCCATCTTCCCATAGCACCAAGGCCGTGGCTGTGCGAGACACCTGGGCGTCTCGATGTAACGGGCACGTGTTCATCAGCAGTCAGGAGGATCGATCACTACCGTCAGTTGGTATGTGGAGACGGCGCCTTTTCATACCTTTGCCGATTTTAACCTTATCAATAACCTCGGGTGTGCTTTAGACACTCTACTTTGTGCTAAGTTGAAATGAGCAAGTTGATTATTTGGGCAAATCGCACTTGCGGTACAAAAACGTTCGCGAAAGCGATATGAAAGCTCTTGGCTCTGGCCCTACGAGTTGAAAACAACTTGCTCTTAACCGCTTACTTTGGAGGCACTGTGTAAAGCGGCATGTTCAATCTCGGCCATTTCATCCCAGTTTGTTTGTATATACTCTGCTATAGAATCTGTAGCCATTTGAATCCCACCCTTCCTAATCTTTTAATCTTTTAATTTCTGTCATGTTTGTATGTTACATGTTACCGCTGTAATACTGTCTCTGATGATGATGATGATCAAGTTTGGAAAGAACAGATAGCTCTTGGCTGCTGAACGCAGATCACGCAAACGGCGTGCAACTGACGCCGATCGACCGAGTGCTGTCTATCGCTTTGAGCGCTGCAGGACAGATTGTCACTCCCGAATCGGACTGTTTAGTCGTTTTAAAAGCTATGTGAACGTGAAAAAATCATGCGATTGTGAACTACATCCTTGGTCGACATCGACCGAAAGAATCCAACAATAACAACAAACAAATTTCGAAGCAGTGAGCAAGCTGCTCAAATTAACCAACCATCAAGCACTGCAACTGTATTTCTTGGTAGGTACACTTTCATTAGGTAAAGATCAATCAAATGAATTACAGCTGTGTCAATTTTAGCTAGTGTGTTGCCCACACGTGAAGTGTTAGTGCTTGAGGTGTGAGAAACACATTAGATTGGTTATCCATAAGCGTCTTGAGAGCTTGACCAGTAATTACTCATTGATTCTAAGTTTGAACCAATGTGCTCTACCCAATGGTGCTAGTGTACACGAAACCTTAAAAAGCCTTGAGTTTATATTACAAATAATGATCTCCATGCTAGTTACTACTATACGAACACGGTCAGGCTGTGTTATCCTCTTTTAATGTATGTAAACCATAGATTACCATCTCAAGCACACTTTAACACGCTTCTCTTGACAACGAATTCCGAATCGGTAGTGACGAACTGTGTTGCTCCATCCGCAGCGACAGGGGGTACCGGTTTGATCAGCATCGATTACCCAGTGCCCCCGTGACTGACAAATCAAATAGAAATGATAACCGGGACAGACATGTTGAGGACCAACGTTGTGATTGTTTGCCTATATAAGATAAGCGTGTTTCGTTATTTGTCTTGTGCGTAATAAATGCCTTTGACCAATCAGCTTCTCTTTTCCTGTGGGATTCGTGGGTGAACGGGATTAGCGTTGGACAGGTTGACATCAGGGATGGATCGATATGCTGGCGTGCAGCGCGGGTGTGACATGGTTATCGTTGAACCGATGAACAGATATGTCATAATTAGCCAGATGTGCGCCCGCTTCCAATCGTTCACCTGAAATGACCTTCGCAATGAGTCCTGTCTTCTCTCTACTCCCAAACGCTACAATAAGACACAATCTATTCGCAAATTTGAATGTGTTTCACACTGTCTGAAATTCGAGCTTTCTAGCGCTAGTTCATTTTCCCGTCGGAGGGTCCATGTCGAGATTTCTTAGATCGCTATTACAACCCTTTTTGGCATGTGTGGTTTGACCGAAACTTGGTTTCCCAAATTATATCCTTTCTAATACGACCGTTTTGATTCCATATTTAGGACCAGTCAGCTTGAATGCCGTTGTTGCATTAGCCTGAACATGTTTTGTATGCCAGTTTTAACAAGCAATTTTGCGTTTGGTACTCTTGCATCCACAATATTTTCGAAATGCAGCACATGCTCACGAAATGAAAAGCATTCATCATCCGCTCGAGTATTGTTTTGCTGATCTAGGTTTTGCTGTCCTAAATTAATAGATTTACTACGCAAGTGTTTTATACCATTTACCATTTTATGAAACACGAAAATAAGCTATCACGCACCCGTTTGAGTAGACTCCACCTGTTAGTATCAGGAACAAATTCTTTTCACCGTCTATGCGGTCTCTTGACATATTTTTTGTTATTTTTGTCGATGGCCTCCTTCGGTCGATGTCAACCACGGAAATGCATGGCAAGTTCATGCTCTACAACTTTTCAATTGACGATATTTAGATCTATAGATTTTAAGGCACCAGAAACTTCAAAGTTTGGTGAACGCCCAACTGTCTCAGCATTTGTCATTTTAGTGAAGAGATTCAAGTTTGATCTTCAATCCTTTGTCCCAGGAAACTTGAGAGTTTTCAGTTTTGTACACACCAGAGAGCTTGGTCACAGTCTGAGCTTGGTTATGATCTATTGATTGAATCTCCTTTCATGTGATGTGTAGAAAATAGTCCACCGATATCTCTTGGCTGCTCCATTCAAGTGTTTAGCTTCAAGCAGCCTATCTCTTGTAGACACAAAATCTTACTTTGCCAGTCATACTTTTGAACTTCCCGTGTAAATACCTCAGATTTCAGTGTTGCCGGTATTCCGATATTTGCCCAACACTTCTCACCTTAAGATTTTCATTGTCTACTTTAATGCTATTGCGCGATGCATAATACAGGGATAAAGAACCGCGGTCATTTTATAATTTTCATGAATTTGTTTTTCTGTCCTGAAACAAACAGAAATTTAAGCGTTGTGTTTGATTATAGACTAAGATACTCCACTCCATTCGCTATGCATCTACATATATATATTGCTTGTTTGTGATTCAACTGGAATCAGACGATAATATCAATGTTTCTTTTATCCTTCACATGGACCAATGCTGAAACTATGTTCTAGACAAGCCGTGCGATAGATGTATGGTATGGTATGGAATGAAAGCACAAGACTGATCCAGGCAAAGTGCCGCACAGTCAGAGACTGCACGTGGGTTAAGTTACTGTCAGTTTGCCCAAGCCTAGACAGATATCAGGAAGAAAGAACAACGGGATATAGTAGTAAGACTCCAACCTGTTTCAGCATGCAGCTCACTGCCTCTGACCAATCAATTTTGCACGGTGTAACCGCACAGCACGTTGTACTGCACGATTCCAAATCCGTGCATCCATGCGATAGAGTTTTTTTCTCTCCACATTCACCATCGACCGTGTGATCACGGGTGAAATTCATGTGACCTTGATGATGAGTGCACCCAGCCGACCGGTCGCTGGTATTTTACACAAAAATACCAGCAAGTGCACCTGCCGCTATATTCCGCATAATAACAAGTGAATATATAATAGATTTCTGTGCTGAATTGCTATTTTTATTCGGATTGGTTTCTCTTTTGAAATGGGGTGCCATCACTGTTGTACCGGGATCAAGTATTTGCCTCTCTTATATTTCCGTAAATAGTTGTTCTTTGCCAAATGTTTTTACTAAATTCTTTGTGTCACACCCCGATAACCAAAGAATTGTTGTTTTTAATCGGTTCAACTTTGCGCCGCTTAGATCGTACGTTCACTTAGTGGTTGCTTGTCATTCCGTGCTTTAAAATAGCAATGAAATACGCTAATGGCTGTATCTAAGAATTTTTGATTATCCAGTTGCTTATCATAAGCGTGTACATGTTTTGACTTATAGGGGTTGCACAATTTTAATTCGTTTCCACTTTGAACATGTTTACTTGAAGGAGAAGCAATGTGTAAACCTAGTTTGCGGAATGTGAGACACCGTTGTTACTGAATATGCGAGAAGTCATGTCTTTTCGATTAGTGTAAACGGTATTCTATTCATATGTCTGTTACAACTAAATAAAATTAGCGTTTGCTTAGAAACTCGCTTCTAATGGTAGGTTCTACCATTTCCAAATTACCCTCCTTCAAGTTGATCTTACCGTTGAGAGCAGACGATATAAATTATCTACCATTTTATCGTTCTTAATTAGAAACAAAAGTTTTGATCATGACAGTGCATATTATAATTGCATAACGTATCGAGCATTTGTTTTTTAAATTTTCAATTGAATTGCTCCAGTTATTTCTGGTACATCCTCTCATGTCTTCTCATTTAGTGGCGGTCAACAAAGAAGGCCGGGATCAACTTTGGTCCAAGACAATTTTCGCTATTCACCATGCAGCCGCGCAACTGCACGACTACGATTTCTTTCTGAAAGCCGACGATGATACTTTTGTGATTGTGGAAAACTTACGAGAATTGCTCAGCCATCACAATCCCGAGGATCCGTTCATAATGGGTCGCAGATTTCGGGTGAGTTCGCGTGGTTCTTGCCTAAGCAGAACCTAGGCAGTTTGAAAATATTTTTTAGAAAAGGAAAAACAATTGTTTATCTTTTCACTACTCGAATTCAAACGATATATAAGTCACATTTAGTTGCCATATACAGTATAATACGATACAAGATTTCAAGGTGAGATTACTGTCTGGACTCCCACGTAGTCAATGGAGGTAGTATTTTAACATATTGTTCACTTTGTTACTCAATGCTTGTATTGCTAAAAACATGTACGGATGCTATTCAATTAAATTGTGGCTCAAGGCTTCGAGTAATGTGGACACTAAATTATTCATCTGTTGAATGCAGGTTGCTCTGTCAGATGCCATGAAATATATTTTGGGATTTTATCCGCTTCCTTTATCCCACACAAACCATGTTTGTAGAATGACAATTCGGGAAACAACCGCCGCAGACTAACGTCACATGTTGTGAGTAAAGATACTAGTGGTTTTCCTGCTGGTCATGTGTCGGAACTTAAAGTTTGAACACGAATCTGATTTGGCAGATATGCCTAATGAAAGACGTTATTTTTACCTTTTATGTCTAAGGCAAGAGCTATTTTTGACTTTATATAGTGCTGGTGAAGTGAGAGCTCCTACAATATGTTCAACTACTCTTCAGTTGTTGTCTAAGTCTGCGTCCATGCATTGAAGTTGGTTTCACTTATCCGGACTTCTGACGAATATGTCTGTGAAATTTTAACCCATGGATTCAGTCATAGCTGTTGACCATAGCTCCGTCACACTTTTAAACAAATCTGACTACTGGGATTAAATGCTCAAACGTACTGTGTTTACCGAATAATTTTGTTACTTACACCTTCTGCATTTTCATTCCACATGTGGTTTCTGTCTGTTCGACATTATCAGCTGGAGACAAAGTGATCCGTTTGATTGCAATTTGAAGCTGTGGAAAAGGTATAATCGAGATGACGCTACGGTTAATTAAGGTTCATGCAACAAACCGCGATGTTCAAATATCGCGCATCACAGTGTGATTCTAGGTTCAACGCTGTCTTTTCTTCACGCAACCTGTTTTACCAATCAGTTTGAAAGTGTTTTTTCTCTTTACAGTAATAGTTAGTTTATTCAGAGTAACCTAATTTAAAGCCTTAATTCGATGTCCAAAATTACTGGTACCGCGCAACTCTCTCAAACTACAACTGTTCTGGTTTTATCGATATTTCGTTAAATGTCGTGAAATCTGTCATTGCTTGGCGAAAGCATGCATCGACGTGAACAAAATTTATTGGAGTATTTTGTCAATGGCCTCTTGAATGAGTGACTTGATCTGTTGAAATAAAATTTTATGTAAGAACATTTATCGTCAGGCGGAGACTCTGGGTTTAACAAAAACGATTACCTTTCCATACTCATGATTGAAATTACTTTGCAATAAGTGAGAGAATACGTGCCGTGCGGTCGCATTATTTTGTGCTCCTGATTATCAGGATATACTGTTCTTGCACTTATACCTACGTGGATATATTATACCTTGTTGGACTCCATTTGAAGTCAGCTTTCTGGATATACCACTCTCGTAGCGGGATTCGATAATACGAGCAAATTCAGATTTCTAGGGATTTTCCCATACTGGATCTACGCGTAAAACGCTGTTAATACTCTCCAAGTCCTCAAAGGGATTAACATCATCGGAAAGATCTTATTCTTCACCATCGACTGGTTATATATTCAACATCGTGCGATCAACTACCGAAGCGTAACGCCGGATTCAATTCTGATTTTGCTCTTATTAGTGAACACCGCTTTTTGTCGCGCTCACGGTATTCATCGATCGATCGCTCGACAGATCCACTGCTTGTGCACACACCACTGAACAGTGCTGCTCACTGACCGGATGACCCCGAAAGGAATTCAACTATGACCGTCGTGATGAACTTTGTTAATATTTCGATGGCCTTGGCGCGGATGAGTTGTCACAAACATAAATATCTTATTCTCCACCAAACGCTGGATAAACACGTGTTTATAACGAATAATTGCTGGCCATCGTAACTTTGTTTCAATTTGCAACTTGTGTGGATGGCTGATTTTACCGCCTGTGTTTTGGTTATTCCTATTCACATCGTTGGGAGCCATGTGGTTTGTGCTTGTATTCGGTTTCTCGAACACGAAACAGTAGAGATGACAAGATTTCACTTGCTGAACAGGGTACCCGTCCGTCACAGGTATTTTTGTTGTTACCTTTATCACAAAGGTTAGTAAGGTGGGAATCAGGATTGGGAACCAATATTCCACTGCTGTGGGATTCGGACCTGGACCAACCTTATGTGGGAGAGTGTAAATTACTCACCATCCTCGTAAAATCGTACGGTCTCTCATTGCAAGATGATTACCCTATCCCACATTCTCGTTAGCTCGTCACACCATTCCTTACGATTTGCTAATCGCGCGTGCAGCGCACCACACAAATGTTTGCCCATGAAGCAACAAACTTGATTGGACAATGATCCCGGTATGAACTTATCGATTAAATGTTTGTCTGGCTTTGGTAACTTTATTTTCATTACCCGGAGGGTAGTTGGTGAAGGCGCGTGATCTTTCTCGATTAAATTTTATAACGCATGAAAGGTGACACACTTACACTAACTGCGAGTTGGAATCAAATCGCAATTAGTTTAATTATATCAAAGCATTCAGATAACTTAAAAACGTGTATCCACATAATACTTTATTATGAAAATTGATGAGATGTAAGGCGAAAAAAGTTTAACTTTGGAGTAATCTTGGAAACATTATCTGCGTGTTACATGGCATGTCTTCTTTTAATGATATTACGTTTGCTGATCACATTTCCGTCAAGTTAACTTTCTGCAGTTTCTTTGAACATTTTGAAAATGCACATCTTACAATTCCCTGTGTTAGCCTCATTTAAATAAAAAAGTGTTCATTGCACATGAAAGTTCAACGCCTAAGTGAAGCCGGTTAGCATAGCCAAGCATGAAGTTAAAAGAGTATCTGTCGGGTATCTTCAAACCTCTGTTTTGAACGCCATTCAATGTCGTGTGCTGACACTCTATTTTGAGATCACATATCTCCACTACTGTATGTGAAATAGCTAGGTTGAACATGTGCTCATCCATGTCTTCTTATAGTGAATGTCTATAGAGCAACCAAAGCGCAATGATCCGGTGCTGTATCACTCTAATCACGTCACGTTGTATACTTGCTTGACCGAAAAGAAGAATATTCACTCGATTATATTCGAAATTCCAGTTTTTACTTACACGTTTCAACTATTGTTCTATATTTTTTCTCAACTGTTGTGTTCGCATTTGTTTTAGCCATATGTGAAACAAGGTTACATGTCTGGTGGAGGAGGCTACGTTCTCTCGCGAAGCGCCCTGAATTTGATCAATCAAGGTTTGCTCAACAATACAATGTGTGCTGGAAATAAAATTGGAGGCGCCGAAGATGTCCGACTAGGTATGCTTAATAGCTACTTTTACATATAATACTTCTCTGTTCTTATACTCAATTAATTATTTTTCTTTACTTTGCGTGGTTAATGAGATTTAACATATGTCACTATCCCATTGAGCATATAGATTTATCAAACGTTGCTTACGAAGTGATTTGACCGTTGGCGCCCAATATGATTGCAACGTCAGCATACTGGTCACCTTGGTGTAATGATCTCGTTCTAGTGATTAAAGTTTATGCAAGAAGGGAATTCCTTTGGTGCTGGCAAACAAATTTCGAATGTAAGCGAGTCGGAGTAAGCAAAAACAGACCCGTGCTATAAATCTTAGGCTAGCTAATTCGATAGATGTTTCTTGAATGGTGACTTAGAAATCAATAACAGAATGTGATTCGTATCTTGGTACACTGTGTTTTTAGTATTTTTTCTGAAAAACATCCCGAATACAAGGTGGGTTTCAGCTAGATTTGACTCCGTCAATCGCATGGGTTTCTCAGTTCAATTTATTGATCTAGCTTCTAATTGACCACGCTTTTGATCGTGAATGTCATCAACATTCGGCTTGGAAGAGGTTAAAAGTGAACAATGGAGTTTGTGTGATGGAAATGCATGCAAATGAACATTTTGACCAATCATTTGTTTTGCCTACGAAGTCAAACATTTTTTACAGCTTTTCCACTGATCGAAGGCTCGCTGAACGTAAGTTTGCTGTCTGCTTGTGGTGAGTGTTGGCAGCCGGAAACTGGGTGGCGTATAAATACTGCAGCAGTAAACAATAAGAAAACTGGCCAGTGAACATCGCCCAAACTCTTGATTAATCCTAAAGCTCTTGCGAAACACCGTATCCGCCCATTTCACCTTGAACTCGTACGACCTGAGCGTTGTGAGCTTCATTGTGTTCCAACCTGTTTTATGCATGATTGATTTTAAGCAATAGTTGTTTTGTAACGAGATAAATGGCTTGAAATTACTGCTCCTAATTCCAATGAATTGCCGTCTTAAATGGATGTAATCTCCAAAGCTGGTTAACGGAGCTTCGGATAAAGATTTGTCCTCCTACTTTCTCTTCTCCAACTACCTCTTGACCGCTCACTTTGGATGCGTAGTGTCACTCGATATCTTAGAGCTAGTAGGTCTAAAGTTTAGACTCTATACACTGCCTTTAGCTGCTGAACGCAGTTCACGCCGGCATCCTGCAAACGCTGTCGATCTAATAGGTGTTTCACATAGCTATGAACGTTTTCGAAGCGCTTGTTATTCAGCAATATTACTGTATAGGTCAAGGGACTGTATCACCTCCCATCATCACCGATGGAAACTGTCAGCTTGAATCAGTACATCATTTCACATACCTTGGTTCAACCATTGCGGATAACCTCTCGCTAGACACGGAGATTGATAAGCGGATTGGCAGAGCAGCTGTCATTCTGTCCCGATTGAACTCTCGTGTTTGGGGTAACTGCAAGCTGACTGTAAAGACAAAGATGATGGTATACAGCAGTAAATGTTTTACTATTCGGCAGTGAAACCTGGACCACCCACGCAAGACATGAACGGAAGCTGAATGCTCTTCATCTACGAAGCATACGTCGTATCTTGAACATATCGTGGATGTAAAAATTGACTAATCCTGATGTGCTTTCAAAAGCTGGTCTACATAACATTTTCACCCTAGTGCGACAGCGCCGCATGCGATGGCTTGGTCATGTCTACAGAATGGAAAATGGTCGTATTCCTAAAGATCTACTCTATGGTGAGTTGCAATTAGAAAGTCGACCATTGGGCAGATCGCGCTTGCTGTACAAAGACGTTTGCAAAAGAGATATGAAAGCTCTTGACATTAACCTGGCGAGTTGGAAAGAACTTGCTCTTGACCGCTCACATTTGAGGCGGTCTGCAAGCTGGGGAGGAGCAGATACAGCTCTTGGCTGCTAAACGCAGATCACGCCGCCGGCGCGCAACTGATGCAACACAACCGAGTTCCTACTATTGTTGCCAGCGCTGCGGGAGAGATTGTTCCTCCCGAATTGGACTGTTTATTCATTCAAAAAGCTGTGGAACATGAACATTCATGCGATTGTGATGTACATCCATGGTCGACATCGACTGAAAGAGGCCAACAACTGTAGAATCACGTGAGACTATGTGGATTATCAGATAATGATTCGGTTGCAATGTGTATCAATTTATTGATCACAAATATATGTCAATTCGTTGTTTTTTATTTCTAAACTCTGAATGGTTCCACTTTAACGCAAAAGTCACACACGGCTGTGAGACTGTTGTATTGGCTACGTTTGAAGTAATATCAAAATTAATGAACTTGTAATCGGTGTTGCAGTGAGCCCCGATCTCTATAGCGGAATCCAACTCAAGACGAGATGATAACGTGCAATTAGTAGTTGCTTCGTCGTGTGTATCAAAATGCCGAGAAACTCCGTCAATTTTGTGCTTTTGACCTTTAATTTGGACACCAACAAACCACGCTTTATTGGCTAACTGTTTCAGACCGAAATGTATTATAGCCTCGCATAGTTACTTGAATATCTTTAGTTGGGTTATTTTGAAATATTGCTATTAATCAGATCGCAAGTCAGTATTTTGGTGGATTAAATCTTGATTGACTAAACCGTTCGTCGGATATTTGATGATTTAGTTACTGCACCGCTTGTAGGATATTATTGGCATATTGTTACATTAGCTGTGCTCACCCTCAATGTTTTAGACTTTCAGGGAAATTAATCTCCGTTGTTTCCTCATTCAATAAATGTTCGGAATTTTGTGAAACAATTGTTTTGCAGGTCAATGTGCGGAGGCAGTGGGGGTGAAGGTCATCGATAGTCTTGATCGTTTCGGGTTAGAGCGTTTTCATCCGTTTCAACCCAAAACCTTGATCAGCAAAAAGGAGCTGGATAGGATGGGCTGGTTTAAAGAATACAATTATCACAAACTATCCGCGGTACGTGTTTCATAGTTTTTTGCACTCTATTACCCTTCTGCGTCCGATTCCTTCACTGCACAGAAACACACGCTTTAGTCTGAATTAATCAGTCTGGTGTGCACTAGAATTCGTCGCATGCCACATTACACTCGGACTTTTTTCTTGTTTCACTTCTCAGTATCGATTATGTTTGCCGATACTTGAACATTCAGTGGATGTTTTACAACTTACAGCAACGCTCTGTTCTTCTGATGTTTTCTTTACTACTATCAATCCTTCCTATGTATGTATATATACATATATGCAGTAATCGTTGATAGTTTACTTGCTTTTTCTTCAGTAACAACAGTAAACCTTGCCTGTATACCATGAGGAATACTTCCTTACAATGTATATCTAAAAGTTCACGTTAACACATGCAAGTAATTTAGAGATTTTTGTCATTTAAGCTGAGTGAAATTCATTCATATGAAGCACTTTCCTGCCATTTATTCACTTTTTGCAGAGCAAGTAAGTAATAACATGTTCATTGTTGAAAATGTTCTCTGTTAACTCTGCTCGCAATCATTAATTTAAGATGTACAATTAAAAAGTTAAACAGAAACCAGTGTTTTTCACTTTTGTTACGTTGTTTTGTTGCCTTCCATTTTTAAACACAGTGATTAATAAATAAAACGAATTCAAGCATGCAAGTGTGGCAATGTTCTCCATTGCAACGTCCTACCCAGGCCTCATTTCTGATTTTATCCCCTACTTCCACAGGGTTTAAATTGCTGCAGCGATTATGCGGTTTCCTTTCATTACTTGGATCATGAAGATATGTACGCTTTCTACTATTTTGTCTATCACCTACGGCCGTACGGGATTTATCACGGTTGTCCGTCGACCAATGTGGTTGAAAACAACAATGCCACAACCACCACGGCGATTTACTAGTTCCCGACCATTGATTATCAGATACACCCAAAACAATCAGTCTACACTTTACACCCCATATCTTAAACTCTGTCAATCGATGAATCTTATTCATGATTGAAACTACTCAGGTCTTTGTATATTTTTGTAGATTTCAATTAAAATATACAGCTGTGATACTTTGCTGCGAGATTACTTGTTGCTCTGGCATTGATCATGCCCTTGTGTTACTTTCAATTTCAAACAAACAATTATTTTCACAATCTTTATCTGGAGAAATGTTTTGTATTTTCAAATTGTCAGTGACCTTTTTTGTGTAGTTTGGAAAGAATGGTTATCGATCGATTTCCCACTTTTGTTTTATTAAGATCGCCATGGGGTTATTGATCTGTCACGTATATTTTCACAATCAATAGTGTTCCTTTTAAGTCAATTGTCTTGGGCTTGAAAAAATTGATGTCTGAATTTTTGAGGGTTTCTCGCGCGAGGTTTCAGTTACGGTAACTACTTTGCCTTTTTTATCCATATTGGATAGGCAATACTGTTGCTTGCTACCCTCGCCTTCTGATGATCCATCAAATCTTTTTAATTGGGATAGGTTTGGGACAGATCGAGGAGTCATATCCATGGAAATCACTTTGGAAGCAATCGGTTCGAGCTTAATGCGTTTACGGCCACAGAAATAGTAGCGCAATTTAGATTTCAATATCTCAAACTGTTATTCTCAAACTTTTCTTATGTTGTCTTGTGTGTTTATGCACGGTTTATTATATTCTATAGAAAATTAATTTTTGTTTACCAGCACTTACACTTTACAACCGGTTTCGGACTGTTTGCCGTCATCAGGTGGAGAGAGTAAGCTTAGTGTCAGCGAACCTACATTTCATGTTGTTCTAGATGCAGATGCGATTCGATAAATTTTTGAGACTTGGAACTTAGTGGATGGTATTAGATCGCCACCAGCCTTGGTCCAGGTAAAGTGCTATAAGCTACACATGGCTAAGTTAATTCCGGGCTGCCCAGGCTTTGGGAAAATGACATATATATGTAGCTGAATACCGCTAGCAGTTTATATAACACAGTGGTACCCGCTAGGTACAAAACTAGTGCACAAACGCACATCCGTTCACACTTAAGCACCTCAAGATCAAATACATAGGTGGATAAATTATTTTTGTTATAAAATCTGATACTGCATTTTTCGTTGCGATCAGGTAAGATAAAATTATTAAGTTTAAAATAATTCACTGTTTGGTGCTGCAGGCATCTCCATTTAATCACTAACGGGTTGAAAATAGATAACCTGAAAATCATAATCATTGCACGCGCATCTGTTTTACACTTTATTACATAGTGTGGTAACATTATAAAATAGGAATATTATGAAGTAAATTACAATATACTTGATTTGACAATGATCGTAATTGTGCTTCAAAGCTTTATCCTGATTTTCCCACCCTGCCTATTTGTGAAATAAATGAAGTCACTCAATGAGAAAATAAAGTGAAAGGCTTGCCCCGTCAAATGTGGCTACCGTGTCTCACCAACTGTTCTAAACCGTCGTTTACTTGTAGTTTTGGCATTCGTACTTGGATAGGCGAATTCTTGTGACCTGGGACAAACTGTCGCAACATAATAATTCCTGTCAAGGAGTTCAATAAACTTCCTCTACCATGGCTGTGATTAAATAATACACAACAACACCAAAACTATTTATTAAGCAATCGCGATAAGGTTTCGCACGTGAAACTCTTGAATATCCTTTTTGTAAACCCAATATATGGCATGATTTATTCAAGGTAATTCAAATTTTCAACGGTCTTCATAGCAACAATCTTAACAATAAACATAGGATGGTAAAAATTTAAGTGTGAGCGTGAAAATATTATAGGAATCAGATTAAACAGTATATAAATAGTCGGGAAACGAACAGTTCGATCAAAACACGTCTAACATCGTTTTAAAGTCATGAGAGCTAGTGGGTTGTGCAACGGTAGAAGGTAAACTGTTTCAATCAAAACAGACACGGATATAATAAAAATACCTTCTACAGTTTTCCCGGGAATGGGTACCCTCAGCGTATATCCATGGGGTTCATAATTCCTCGTGTCCCTTCGAGTGAATAAATCCTGTAAGAGATGATTTGGGGTATGAAATATTTTGTAAAGTAGGATAAGGTCTCCTCTGATTCATCGATAGGGAAAGTTGAAAAGATTCAATTGAGCTATCCTTTCTTGTCAGGCTTGTTTCGGATGCTGATAAATAGTTTGGTTGAGCTGTGATAGATTCGCTGCATATTTTCTACATCCTTCTTGAACCAGGGAGACCATGACTGCACACCGCATTTCATGACGTGTCTCAAGTATGTATTTCTGATCCTTGGGAATATCTTGGGCGAAAATTTCCCGAATACCCGTTTGAACAGATTGAGGAAAATGTTGAATATGTTGCCTTTGTAAAGGCAGTATTGGTTTAAAGTGAGGATTTTTTCTTTTTCTTCACTGCAATTTTCAAGGACACGTGAACCTATATGGTATGTGAACTCTACTCGATTCCCCACATTCATGAGCCTGCATTTGTGTAAGTTAAACAGCAGTTTGTTCTTCAACGCTGTGAATCGTATCAAGATCATTTGGTAATAGCAGACTGTCTTTTTCCTTAAATAACGAAATGTTACATCGAACAAGTTCCGGTACTTCATTGGCATAAACCAGAAAGAGGATCAGACCAAGGACTGAACCTTGGGGAACTCCGCTTTGGCTGCGATTTGTTCTGATAATGCACCTTCAACACGTACCTGGGCAGTGTGATTTCTTAGGTAGTCATTACTTCAATATGAAAGGGGTTATTCAATCGGCCCCAGGAGACTTTCCGGTTTTCAGATTAAATAATGCTTGAAGGAAGAGTTTCGATGGGACATTTATTTCACCAAGATCAACCGTGGTTGAAATGAATTGATTTGGGATATATATCATGTTCTTTTAGGCTGAATACCGATGAATAAAATGTGACCAATGCTTCAGCAGATTCTGATGCAGTTGTTGTTGGTCCAGCTGGCGTGTTCACGGACGCAGCTCCTGGTTTCACCTTAGTTTAATCGTTAACCACACGATAAAGTATTTTGGGGTTGAGCTCCATCTTGCGTGATATCCGTTTTTGGAAGAACAACTTGTCTTGGATGACAATTTGGTTACTTTGTTCCTCAGAAAACGAAATGTTTCCCAGGTCTATGATGATGAGTTCGGCCGTTGTTGTCCCCAAGCAACGTTTCGTACCTTTAACAATTTACGAAATCAGTTTCTGTTTAAATTCGAGGTATTTTCTCGAGTTCTTGAGGAAAAACGAGAAGCTCACTTTGATTGAATTCTTTAGATTAGATATTAGCCATACCCAAATCTCATGTACGTTGCTGGTTTCCGGTTGGCAGTTAATTGCGTTTTGAAGAGCATCAATCAAGGCGATAATGTTGATCCGTCTAACTGTTTTACAGGCATCATTTGTTCTTACAGCTTCAAACAGATAACCGAACTGAATGAAGACGTGATCACATAGTCCCGTGGACTTTTGTAAGTAACGTTATCAAAGTCTTGTTCATTGCTTATTAAACAAGATCTAGGATTTATGGTACATCGGATCCGCGATCTCGTGTATTGCATGCAATCTCGTTTTAAAGAGGAATATAGTCCAACAACTCACTAAATGCGCGTTCGAGGGAGTGCTCTTGATGAATAGTACTGCTCAGCATATTCGATAAACTTAAGTGTTCCATAATTAAAAATCCAAAAGTTAATCTGGAAGTAACCATGCGAAATCTGTCGAGTAGGGCCGATTGTATGTTTCTTGTGCAGATGGTGGGCGATCTACTAATCTCAAAACACAATCTTCTCCGTTAGCGTATCGGACTGAGCACCCGTAACACGATGTCTGGATCCGTAATCTCGCGGTACAGAATGTTTTAGATATAACAAAATGCTACTCCTTCTCCTCTCGTTCACGGTCATGATGAATAAGTGACACACCGGGTAATTCTAGTTCACTATTTGTTTGGTGAGTCTGCAGACCAGTTGTTGCCCAGACATTATGCGTTGATTTAGAGGCGTTTTATAGTAGTTTTTCTCAATAAGAATGGTTTGTGGGAAATGGGCCAGCGGAGTGCAGAATATCTGCAGGGCCGAATCTTCCAGAGTTGGTATTTGAGGGTATTTTGCTCCCCAGGATGCCTGATCGTTTTGGGGTCGTACTTTTGTAATATGGTGATCTATAGTGTCGGCTGCATTTGTTTCTGACACGTCAGCTACTGTTTGACTTAGCAGTGTTTCTATTGGACGTTGTGTTGCATCTATCTGTCCAATCGGAAGTTTCAATGCGCTTAGTATAACTTCACGTGGTATTAGTCTGCAGCCATTTTCCCAAAGATTATTGACCGTGTCCAACATATATTCAGGTAAAAAACGTTATTTTAATGTGCTTAGGACCAATGCCCTTATAATTCGTAGATTTGGGGTTGCGGAACGTGTCCGTCACAGCTACATCATGCAAGCCCAGTATATCACTGTGGAACCTTCATTGTAGCTGATCGTGTTTGCGCTGCACTGCTTTATCAGTTGCTTTGTCGGCTTCTGGGAATCGTAAGAGGATTAAACCTCGATCATCTTCTTGCTTCATTTTGGATTCTTGCTGAGCGTTTCTATCCATTTCCCACCAGGGCACATCAGCGACGATCCTCGCAGGTGAAATGTGGATGGTTAGATGTTTCCTAGATCTTTTTCAGAATTGTTCATTATTATAAGCAGTCATGGCTGGTCGAGATTTGATTAAGTAGGTTTACGATTCAGTCGTATCACTGATAGTGGTTCATAGTAGTGCATGCTGCTGCACAACATTATACATTCTTCTTTATCGTGGTTTATCCTGTCCACTAGTAAGGTTTCACTCTTGTTCTTTACGTTAATGCAAATCACACTTAGTCCATGGAGAAACTGTACACTGTTTGCCTGTCGCTCTCGCTGGTTGCGGGACATTTCAACTGCCTTAGGTCGAATACTTGTTGGGTACGTTTTAGGAGTATTTTGCACCGTGACGTTTCGTTTTGAGTCTGAGAGTTTTCGCTGAACCTTCAGATTAGCAGGATTCGTAACTTTTTTCGAACCAGGGAAGTTTCGGCAGACAGGCCCTCAACAGTCGCGTTTGTAAAAGTGGCGTCTTGATGAGGCGAACGCTCTTCAAAACTCTCCAGCACATTTGCAACAGCTGAACCTTCGTCTTGAATGATCTGCGGAGAGGCAGCTTTTATCTGACTGGTATTACAGTCAGTGTTTTCCGATTTATCGAAACATATACGGGAAAACTGAGGATTATGACCGGTGACCAGAGCTCTGAGATCAGCATCCAATCATGCACGTTGCTTTGCTGAACACTTGTTCGAGCAGCTAAATCTGCATCTGGTTTAGTTCGACAATTTTTACATACGTAGGAATATTTTCATCATTTAGGAACGATATCGCCTTCGGGGTCAATGATTTGTCACATTTTTCATGACACGTGCGTGATCAGTTGCGACACATGACAGATTTGACTTTACCACTCACTACTTTCTTGCAGACGACGCAGGTTTCGCGAACACCAGATCGTTTCATATTAACGGGGTCAACCAAAAGTACAAAAATCACACAAATAGCAAAAGTACTAAAGCACTGCTGGGGTTGGTTTGTGTGGTATTGTGTGGAGGTCACGGAATGTGACGAGTTGTAGGAATGTTCCCTCGCCCGATTTAGCCGCGAATTTGTCAGCCTCCCGTTGAGAATACACTCAAATCTCGGTACTATGCCACCTCGTTACTATGCCACTCTCGCTACTATGCCACTTTTGCTCGGTCCCGACAAAATTCAATACAAAATAAATTTACTATGCCACTCCCTACTCTCGTTACTATGCCACTATTCTGTGGCTATTTAAAAGTGCATTTTTGCGCATTTTATGCATATAGTCAGCCGGTTTCAAGGTCAAACACGCGATGTTTCTCGCTGACGCCAGCTACAACAAGCCAATCACCTCACGCACAACGACAAGGCTGTTTCCCACTCTTGCTTTAAGTATCCATAGAGAGACCCACGAAAGCGCGGCAAAAAAGCACAAACAGACATTCACAACAGTGACATCGTTATTTTTCAAACTATTCAGTCCATAATGTCAGCTCAGAAACGCAAGCGAACCGACTTTACGCTGAAGAAGATGATGCTCGAGATCATCGATGCTGCGAAGAAGGAGCCGAATCAGTTCAAGTTGGCGAGGGAGATTAGCAAGAAATGGGACGTCGACGTTAAGAGAACCACCGTGAAGAGCATTCTCAGAAAGAAGGATGCAATTGAAGCTGCAATCAAAGCTGGAATTCCATCGACGCGCATAAAGCTGACGCAGTCTCAAGACCCGAAGCTTGAGGAGGGAGTGCTGATGTGGCTGAAGCAAGCAAGAGGACTGAATCTGCCTGTCAGCGGCGATCTGATCAAGGAGAAGGCGATGAAACTGGCCGAGCTGATGCACATCCCAGACTTCATGGCGAGCGACGGTTGGTTAGACTGCTTCAAGAAGCGCAATGGCGTCACGTTCAAGACAGTGCAGGGCGAAGTTGGAGCGGTGGATTCCCAATCCCTTATTGATTGGCAGCAGCAGGTTCTCCGGCCCTTACTCAGGCAGTTCTCTGCAGATGATGTCTTCAACTTGGACGAGACTGATGCAAGCGTGTGTTCGGCTAGACAACGAGATGAACGAGATCCGACGAAAGAAGATGCGTCAGCCGACGATTTCTGAGAGCTTTAGACTGATCGATTGAGCAAATAAATGATGGACTTGAGAAAATAAAGCCGTTTTTACAAACCCTCGTTACTATGCCACTCTCACTACTATGCCACTCTTGCTCGGTCCCAACGGGTGGCATAGTACTGAGATTTGAGTGTATTGGTGTAAATTGATTTCACGTTGAGTATTTCTCCGAGTAGTTTCCGACAGTGGTAAACACCGATGGGTTGATCTAACAGTAAAAACACAAAACGCTTTTCAAATAAACGAACGAACTGCAGAAAATCTACGGGTGATGCACACAACAAACGACATGTCGTAGATGGATAATTCATGTATGAGTAGATCCGTCGTAGCAAACTTTCACATAGATATCCAAAAATAAAACCGATTGGATGAAAAGTATGGGAGTTATATCCAAAAATATCGGAGCTCAAAATAATCCGACCACGCGTCACGATTTGACTGCACCTGCGTAACAATGCTCTACGTGTTTGAAGTTACACGAGGCCCAGACGCCCAGACATCCAGATCTATTACTTATGCACTACACTTTTAAAGTCTATTCTTCCTAAAAATTGCTGCCAACGCGAAGTTGGGCGTGTCTATCAGTAGGATATTCCCTTATTCAATTGAACAGCATGCCCGATACTTATATCCCATGTTATAGTCAGAAATTTAGTTTCTAGTCTATTCCAGCGTATAAATTTATCTGACGCATTGTGCTGTTCACCGAAACGCAACATAACGTAGCCTCGTTGCGTCGAAAAACAGCGCAAAACCATTATTCTAATGCGCTTGTTGTAAGTATGTCTATTTGTGTGCAAACGCATGCCATAGTGTAAAAATTCGATCGAAAACGAATCATTTGTTACTTGGTCGCGAAAATATTTCGAGTCGTTTCGCAATGCAGGTAGAACACTTATATGAGTTACCTTTTTCAGAGTTAATTGACCGCCCTAAAATTCGATTGCAAAAAATATGTGACGGTTCTAAAATATTTCTTTTTAATTGAGCAAAATATTCACTAAATTAATTGAAAATATCATTACAAACTGCATTCAGACCTTTTATTAGTGAATTCAAACTTGTTAGTGAATGGAGTTCACTGGAAAGTAACCCTACATAATGGAAGCATTTAAATAAACGAATCGCTCCTAATTATATTGCCCAGCAATGAAAATGGGTTTCAGTCTCCCGCCATACAGTCATAAGTTTACACTTCAAACCCCGAACTCCCGCATAAACAGTAGTCTGAACGTTTACACAGTTCGTATATGCTTATGCTGGAATTCTTCGCCAGAAGAAATTGTGCCACCATCAAATGAAGTTTTATTTAAAGGTCAGTTAAGGGCTCTCATGTTGAATAACAGCATGTTCGCCTAGGTTTCCTGACAACCAGCAGCTTTCCTTTGTCTCCTTCAGTCGATGTTGATCATGGATGTACATCGCATGCACAGAATGATTTCGTGCTCAATAGCTTTTCTAATGACTAAACAGACTGATTTGGAAGGTACCATCACCCCCATAAGCACATTCATCATTGACACATACATGAAAAACGATTTCTCAAAACACATTTTGCAGCTCTATTTCATACGTACAATTATTGTACTCATCCGAGCCTATTGGATCAACGTATCAAAGTACGATCTCCCAGAATGTTATACCTATATGTTATAATATTGTAAATTTAATTTTCTTTGTGCCCACAAATCTTAAAAATGGAATATTTTGACGATTGCAAGAACGAAATTTATTAATTAAGGTCAATTAATACAACATTTCTATTGATATTTTCTCTTCTATCCTATTCTTTGTTCTTTTTAATATCCCATGTGAATTGTTTTAGATTAAGTTGAAAATAAACATGCAACATGAAGATGGGGTTGATGTGAAGTGCTTGAAACGAGCGAACTTTTGACAGTTTCCCAACACGGATTTCGCAGAAATCAAACTTGTCTAACAAATTTCCTGACAAGCTAAGATAATTGAATGAATGTTGTTGGACATTTCTAATGCTTTCGACAGAGTTGATCATAATTTACTCTTGCACAAGCTAAAGAACCAGGGTATCGTTGGAAGACTATGTGAATTGATACGTGATTACCTCAGCAACAGACACACCAGAGTTCGTGTGGACGGCCTATTATCGAAGAAAATCGATGTCACTAGCGGTGTTCCAAAAGGATCAGTGCTAGTGCCAATACTTTTCCTAATCTATATGAACGATTTGCCAATACCAAATGATAGTGAGATGGTTCTGTTCTCTGACGATATAAAAGTACGGAGGCGAATCAGCAATGCTGATGATTGTATTTTGCTACAAAACAATTTGAATGCTTTGTACAATCGGACATTCGAAAATAAACTGCCATTGAATATGCAAAAATCCAAGATGATTCAGTTTGGTCATGACCTTGTCTTGTCCTATCCATACAAGCTCGGCAACAAAATCCTGGAGTACACCTTGGAAGAAAAGGACCTAGATGTCTGGATTTGCGGTTGTTTGAAAAATGGTCTACAAAGCGAAGCTGTATACAAAGTGGCGTCTCGGCTGCTCTGTATGTTACGGTGGATATTTTGACTTTGTTCCCCGGGGTGATTTCCTCTCATGATGAACACATATATACACCCGGTTCTAGACTATGCCGCTCAAGCGTGGACACCAAGGCTCCAAAAAGACATTTTACTTCTGGATCCCATATATCAGAAATCCTCTAAGCTTGTTAATTGACTCCAAAATATGACATTTACCGAGCGACTCAAACGACTGGAGCTGAGGTCACTTGCACAACGGAGAATGCGAGGTGATCTCATCCTTGCATACAAAATGCTTAATACTGTTTCCCACCACGTGGACATATTATTTCACCTTCGAACTTCCAGCAAGTTGCAAGTTGGAAATACCACACTCCAAACGGAACTGCCGCAGGTATTTTTATTCGGTGCGTGTTTCCTTTGTTTGCAATTCACTACCTGCCGACTTGTTAAGCTCAACCAGTTTATCTATATTCAAATCAAAACTTGACGATTAAATGAGAGCTAATCCAAATTTTGTCCCCAACTATTAATAAACTATCTTCGTCCCATTGATTTTGATTTTATTTACATACACACAAACATATATATATAGATTATATGCAGGTAAAAAGCTATGCTTTACAAGACCCACAAAAATGTACATTGGGTCGGATGGTAAAAAATATTAAAATATTGTTAGGTTATTGTCAAACATAAAAAACATACTTTCCCATGTGGATATCTAGTGATTTCTTGCAAACTTAAACAGTTCCAGACTGTACCACATGAGTAGGTAAATTGTTCCACAGTTGCACATTGCGAATGGAAAATGCATATTTGCGGCAGTTCAACCTGCTATGCTGTTGGTAAAGTTTCGATTGGTGACCTCGCAGATGTGTGTTGTGGGAAAGATAAAACAAATGACCGCAAGGATGATTTGTTTGATTAAGCACTGTCCAAATGAATATTAGTGCTCCTCGTTTCCGTCTGTATTTAGCCGAATGTAAATTCAATAATTTAAGTTGCGGTTCGTATGGATAATTTGATAGTCCCAGGACGAGGTTTGTCGCTCTGCGCTGTGGAGTTTCTAATAGCAGAATATCTTTTTTCAACCAAGGATCCCATGTCGGTATAGCATATTCAACATGAGGACGGATGTACGTTGAAATCAATTTGCAGACAATATTGGGATCAAACGAACTTAAGACACTTCTATGGGGACCCAAGTTGTTTTCTGCTTTGCAGGCAGCCAGTCGACATTCCATTGAGTTTCCTAAGTCTGATTGGATAATCACACCTAAATCTGTTTCGGTGTAAGCGGGTTTAATAACAGTGCGACGAAGATAATATTCTTTGCTCGACTTGCTGTTGAGAGACAATAGGCTGCATTTCGAAGCATTCAGGGGCATTTCGTTGTCTATGGACCAAGTGTGAATCATATCGAGATCCCGTTGCAGGTTCTGCGTGTCGTCAGTGGAGTTTATCTTGCGCCAAAGCTTTGCGTCATCAGCGAAAATAAGCAAGGAGACTGTAATACAGTAGGCAAGTCGTTTATATAAATTAAAAACAAAAGCGGTCCAAGGACTGATCCTTGTGGGACACCACGGGCAACTTTAATCGACTCTGATAGTTCGTTTTTGACTCTCACGTACATCTCACGAGATATCAATCATTCTTTAATCCATGCATGGAGTTTACCCTGTACTCCGTAGGTGAGTAGTTTCGACGAAAGTATTTCGTGATACACACGATCAAAGGCTTTTGAGAAATCGATATTAATTACGTCCACGGAGTTGCCGGCATCCAGTCGTTCAGACCAAGATTCTTTTGCTAATAGCAAGTTTGTCAGTCAGGATCGTTTTTTCCTGAATCCATGCTGTGCCTCGGAGATTAAATTATTAATCTCAAAGTGATTCCGTAAGGCATCAGCTATTATGGACTCCATTACTTTGGATAGCACTGGTAATAACTCTATCGGGCGATAGTTTAAAGGATCATTTCTTTTACCACCCTTGTAGATGAGACTAATCTGGGCAGTTTTCCAAGTTTCTGGTACAAAGCTCTGCTCGAACATCATCCTGAATACGTCAGATGTCGGTATTGCCAACTCGGAAGATAGATTGTGCAAAATGTTTGCGTGTATATTGTCTATACCGGGTGAGCCTGTTCTCTTCATCGTCATTAATTTTGTTTGAACAACGTTGGGGGGAAACTCCACCCCCTGAAGAATTGGCAGGCTGCAGCTGTCAGAGTTTAAGGGCTGTCTATGGGTCGACACTTGTGAGATAACTGATGCAAATTGTTGTCGGAAAACGTTAGCGCAATCTTTAAATGACGTCACTATTCCAGTACCAGAGACCAGTGGCGGTATTCCCATTTTAACATTCCGGAGGTCGTTGACGTGTTTATACAATGCTTTGGGATTTATAATGAATTTTTCGACAAGACTGATTTGGTAATCTTTTCTGTCTTTTCGAATGAGGCAGACACACTTATTTCGCAATAACGTGTAGTAGCACCAAGTTATCCCAGAAGGATCGTCCAAGTATTTGGACCAGGCATTGTCACGCTTACACATCCATTTCCGAGTACTGCTTCTGAGAGGCTTTTTCGGACGCTGTTTGCTGGATATTATTTTCACCTTCGATGATAAGTCAATGATAATACGAATTTGGCTGTAAAACGTTTCCCAGATTTCATTAGCTGATTTGAGTTCAAGGAAATCCCATCGATTTGCAGTAGTAAGAGCTCGAAACAAGTCATAGTTCACAGTTGTATACGTTCGTTGAGTATTTACTGCTGGTTCGTATTGATAAGTATAATCAAATGTCATGACAACATGATCACTCAATCCGAGTGGTTATTTTAAAGTTAATAGCTTTATAAACCATAAATCTTGAATCTTGAATCATGATGAGCTGTGCAGAACTGCGATGCATTACCAATATTTAGCTTGTTTTCATTACAAGTTTATTACACCCGTATATATTGGTGGGAATACGCTTTCACTATCTTTGAGATAATCCAATGTAACATGAGTCTCAAACGGCATGTAACAAACATTTTTCGCTCATGGATTTCAGGATTGTTTTCCAAATCCAGGCTGATTCCCACTTACTAATGGATAAGAGGGGAAGAAAAGGAACCGTTGCTTCACAACCAGAATGTTCTGATTAGATGGAGCACTTTCGAGCCATTAATGATAGCCAATGCATGAGAAGAGAACTCTCGGTAAAGTTACCAAATTGCTGCATGAGTCTCACGGTTTACGGAAAACAGCTATGTGATAAGTCCCAGACGTAAAACTCAGAGCGAAAACCTGATGATATATAGTTGGTGGGTAGAGCCTCGCGGGTTGTGTATGAGTGTGCGCAGTTTGAATATTCGAATTCAACTAATGCCAAGTGGTGCTGGGGATTCAATTCTATCGAATTTACATCTATCGGCAATTTACTACAGCGTCACCGAAACGTAACTCACCATCGGATCTTTGAGCTACCATGACATGCAATATACTTACAATCAGTACACTGTTCAATGTACGTTTTTAAGCCACTACCACTATTTCTCAAGTGGGATGCCGGATATATAATAATAATGTTGAACAGCAGGATCAAGTCACCCCTGAGACGACGGTACGAGAAGTCAAACAGGTTCAGAGTTGCAATCCTCTCCTCGTATGTCCTGTTGTATAGTCCGGTCAACAGTTTTGTAACCATGGCACAACATACTTGAGACGGAGTGTCGATAGCTCTCGGTGATCACACAAAGCAGGCACCACTTTTACGGAAGCTGTTTTCACTGGGAATTGCCTTATTCCGTCTGACGGCCACCCATTCAAAATATTATTGTTTAGTTGTAAGTTTTAACGGTTTCCATCTATCAACATGATTTCTATGACCAAATTCGATCCGTGGTTGATGGAATTACCGAGAGTGATATATTGGTTTTGATCAGATGGTTCTATCGGTTGGGTTTTATGCAACTGGGCAAATTTGGCATAGGACAGTACTGCAAGAACGATTAATGCATTAGTAAGTTTGCAACCAACAGCAAGTTTAGTGCTTTACCTCAAATTACAACACCATGGAAAACTTGGTTACTATGTATTCGAATAACGGCATATTCGTTAATCAGCTTGATTGCAAACTAATATACTAATAACTAAACGTCTTCAGTGTTGTAATATATATTTTATCAATCGTAAAAGGATTACACTCTAATTGACACATAACTACTACTTTGACTGCTGAGACTCAGAGGAAAATCATTCAAAAGACACCTTAGGAAAACCATGCCGAAGAAAAAATCGCAAAGTTGCGATTCATCACGAACGCAGGAAATGAATCTTCAGCATAATTAGACATGTAAGACCCATTTCCGCTTTAGCATTAAATGTTAAGTCCACCCTTACGGTTACAGTGTATTTTGAAACTCGCCCTGATTTCGAAGAAGGAAAGAAAATGTCCTCTTCCCCTATTTTCATTTTATTATTTTTTTCCATTTTAATAACTCCGCTGTTAAGGCAAACTGTCAAAACGAGAACGGAATTCATTAACCTACACACCTGATGTGATAGACAGCGTTTGAACCTTTTAAGTGCACAATCCAAGTAAAGATTTTGCTATTACATAATTTGTGATTTTCTGACGGTGCAGCAAAAGAAGGTTCAGTGTCTAATGGACTGCGATTCACCGGGATGGAAATTCTGAAAATATACATGAAAATTATTAAAATCAATCAACTATTTTGCCTGCTATCATTGGTGTTCAAATGTGGCATGTTGTCCTAACCCATCGTTTCAGATATGCTGGTTCCAATAGTGTGGATAATCTCTCGTTATAAATCGAGATTTAGTAGCGAATTGGAAGATCAACTATCATATTGACCCGAATCTTGAAAATATAATGAGTGGGTTGCGAGTACCTTCAGAATAGTCGGTTAATCTAATTACAAATGTGATGGACCAAATCCGAATTCACCTACTCTCAGGGATCTCAGCAAATGTCATGGGTCACGGAAGAGAAAGACCTGGGTGTGTGGATTACCAGTAACTTGAAGTCTTCAAGGCGGTGTTCTGTGGTATACAAAAAGTCCTGCAAAGCTTAGCACTGCTCAAAACGAAATTCGGTAGTTTCACAAAGCAGATACTCCACGGATAATTAACAACCATATCAGGTCAACAATGGAGTACGCTGATCAAGCACGGTCACCATGGTTACATAAGGACATGACCTTGCTGGAACGCGTATACCAGCGCGCTACAAAACTGGTGACCTGACTATACAACAGGCCATACGAGGAGAGGATTGACTTTTCGTAACCTCGTGTCAGGGGTGACTTGATCCTGCTATTCAACATACTGCATACAGTAGATCATCCACTAAAATACCTGTTTCATCGGCAAGAAGCACGTGCTAGCAGATCTTATGGTTACATTTAATTATTCCACACTCTAGATCAAATTGTCGAAGGTTTTTCTTTTGCTGTCCGAGTTTGTTTTATATGGAAGTCTCTGTCCCCACATATCATTTTTCGCATTAAGCCTGAACTTGTTCAAGGCTGAACTTAGCAAGTATATGTTGACCAAATCCAACCTCGCACCTGAATACACATGCTGACTTTCCATATTGATAACAAATTTGTGTTGCTTTTATGCATTCCCTATATTTTTAATTGATGGTTACTGTAAAATATTTGCTTTTTGGACAATTAAAACTCTGAATTACTTTGAATTTGTATTACTTTGTAAAACAAGTGCTATGACATAATTCGTCAGACATACTTGGCGATTACACAAGAAAAATATTCCGAGTGACGTTAGAAAAAGCACATTAAAGTCAGCCTCAGGAAAACAAGGTGAAGAATTGCCGTATAAGGATATTGAAAAATCAAACTCAGAAGACGGTTCAAATAACCACAAAGGTCTGGCACTCAAGGGGTCCAACCAATATACACCATCCATACATTATAGTTACATACCAAATCCAGTATTAGTTGTGTTAGTGGAACAAAATACTGTGCTGGCCCCAGTTTACTGAAATCCCTTAATGCTTCCATTTGTCGTGTTGAAGTGCTGTGCGGACGCATAAATTTGTGCTCGCATACTTTTGGATTTAATTCTACACTTGCTTGTCTGAGCTGGACGGTTCATATATAATTGAAAATCCAATTTTTCAAGTTTTAACCCAAATTTACCAATGCGTGCAATATCCCTGGCGATTGAGAATATCGTTCCTGTTCGAGAACTGTTGAGAAGATCACATCATTTCGAATCAACTAATAGTTTTTTCAACTCTGTCAGATCGAAACTCTTTGAACCACAACACTTTTATTTAAACTCGTTCGCGTTTTACTGCTTGGATCGCGTCACTCCACCAGTAGCTATCGATCGATAAACAACTGCACCGCGAAGTGCACTGACTCATCCCTCACTGGATTCTAACAATGGCACGAAGGATGACCCCGATGCCCCAGACAAAGAAGGCAGCACGTGATGCGTGTCAAATGTGCAACCCAGGGGTAAGTGTTAGATCTCACGTAGTAAAATGTTTTGGTTGCATGGGTAACGTACATCCCAACTGTGATAAAGCCCTATCGCAGGAAGTGGTATCGTTTATTAACAACGTTGATTTCTCAGGCGTTTGCTACGTAAGCACCCTAGGGATACACCCACAAATCCTCCCCATGAGGCAAAGCTGGAATCTCGAATAAACATTTTGGTAAATTGTTATCGAAAAATGTAGAAACATGTAAACCGCTTTTGGTAGATACAATTGCCAACGCAATTGAACCCGAAATAAATGTTGCTCAAGGCGGCAAAAAGGATGAAAATACGCCAAATAGTGCGCCCTTAACTGAGTGTGGTGACTGCTGATCCGGGTGTAATAAAGATGGACCTAGTGAACTCTGCTTACATAGGTACTCATCCGATAAAATGGTGAACACTTTGGCCAGGACTCGTCACCGTCTAGCTGCCAGATCCGAGCAACCCAAAAAACGAAACACTACTAAACATTCTACTAAGACCTATATCGCTGTCAGTGTAATCTGCACAAATGTACCGGAGTCGATGATACGTGCCGTGCGGTAGCATTACTTTGAGCTCCTGATTATCCGGATATACTGTTCTTACACTTACACGCACGTGGATATATTACACCTTGTTGAAGTCCCCTCGAACTCAGCTTTCTGGATATACCAATCTCGTAGCGGTATTCGATAATACGAGCGAATTCGGATTTCTTCGTGGTTTTCCCATATTGGATCTACGCGCGCAACGCTGTTAATACTCTTCAATTCCTCAAAGGGATTAACGTCATCGGAAAGAACTTATACTTCGCCATCGACTAGTTATATATTCAAAACCGAGTGATCAACTACCGAAGCGTATCGCCGGTTTCAATTCCGATTTTGCTCTTATTAGTGAACGTCGCATTTTGTCGCGATCACGATATTCATCATCGCTCGCTCGACAGAACCACTGCTTGTGCACACACCCCTGAACAGTGCTGCTCACAACCCCGACCGGATGACCTCGAAAAGAAAAAGGTTTGCAAAAGTCGGTAAGTCCTAAGGAGATGTCTGTCACGTGTTACGCTTGCTTGTTGAATGCTTAATCCCTTGAGTTCCTAGAGGAACATAGGGCCTCGGCAACTTGTCTCCAGTTTGGTCTGTCCATAGCAGCCAGTTTGATGTCGTTCCAGTTAAGTCCACACTTGCGGATTTCCTCTTCACACGAGCGCCTCTAAGATAGCCTTGGACGTCCGACCCGTCTCTTCCCGATTGGGTTCCATACCACAGCATGACGCGTGATGTCATCATAAGGTTTCCGCAAAGTGTGCCCAACCCATCTCCACTTTCTTCTACTGATCTGCTGGGCGATCGGGTCCTCAGCAGCAATCTGCCACAGGTCATGATTCCTTATCTTTTCTGGCCATTTTACCCCAATAATTCGACGAAAGCAATTATTGTGGAATGATTGCAAGCGGCCAGAAGACTTTGCTGTCTTTGGCAAGGTTTCCGATCCATAGCGTAGCACGGATTTGACGTTGCTTCTGAATATACGGAGTTTCGTGCGCTTTGATAGAACCTTCGACTTCCGAATGGGTTTCAAAGCTATGAACGCGTATCTTGCTTTGCCGATTCTGGCGACTATGTCTTCGTCCGTGCCACCACTTATTGAAACAAGGCTGCCGAGTTAGACGAATTGCTTGACGTCTTTAACTGTTTTACCATTGATGTTGATTGACGGGTGTTCATCAGTTAGCACACGGAGGACTTCTGTTTTTTCGGTATTCACGCGTAGTCCTGCATATGAAGCAAATTGTGCTAGTCTATCGTTTTTTCTCTGAAGACGTTGGGGGTCACGTGATATCAAGCAGACATCATCAGCGTATTCCAGATCCTGCAAATCGTCGGACTCCTTCCAATCGATACCGTTCCCATCACCTTTTACTGTCTGTTTCATTGTCCAGTCCATTACCAACACAAAAATCATTGGGGACAACAGGCATCCCTGGTGGACGCCAGTCTCAACTGCAAATGGATAAGTCAGTCTTCCGTTGTGAATTACCTGACAGGAGGCACCTTCATACAGCTGCTTTATGAGGTTCATGTACAGCGGTAGGACCCCATAGTGTGGCAAAAGCTTCCATATGAATTCGCAGTCCACACTGTCGAAGGCTTTCTCAAAATCTATGAAGTTGAGGCAAAGAGGCGATTGCCATTCAATGCTTTGTTCAATTATTATGCGGAGGGTCGCAATTTGGTCGATACCAGACTTTTGTTTTCTGAAGCCTGATTGCTCTGGCCGTAACACTTGATCGATAGCGTCGCGCAAACGCAGAAGGATGATGCGTGTAAGTACTTTACTAGGGACTGAGAGCAGCATGATACCTCGCCAGTTTTTGCATAGCCTCAGATCCTTTTCTTTGGAAGTTTGACCAAATGACCTCTCTTCCAATCATTTGGGACCCGTCTTTCTGACCAGATTTTCTGCAGCAGAGGAAGTAACATATCAGCCGAGGTGTCCAAATCAGCCTTCAGAGCTTCTGGTGGAATCCCATCTGGGCCTGGTGCTTTGCCATTCTTTAGCGATTTTAAGGCAAAAAGGATTTCATTTCGACCGGGGGGTCGGTGTTTACGTCTAGCAAATTTGCTGCAGGTGGGATGTCAGTGACTGAAGTAGGTGCTGGTCGATTTAGGAGTTCCTTGAAGTGCTCCATCCATCGCTTTCTTTGCGCCGATTCCTGACTGATAAGGTTACCTTCACCGTCCTTTACTATTTTGCCGTAAGGTATTTTTCTTCCTGATAGGGTTCTGGTAATGTTGTAGACGGTGTTCAGGTCTCTCTTTTCTGCTGCATTTTCCGCCTCCGTTGCCAGCATTTCATAGAACCGCCTCTTGTCACTTCTGGCACTTCGTTTCACGTCTTTATTTAGGGAGCCGTATTGTTCGATCAGTTGGTTTTTCTGCTTGGTGTCCTTACACCGGAGGATCTGTTGTTTCAGCTGCCTTCTCGAGTTGATCAGTGTCCAAGTCTCACTCGAGATCCACTCTTTGTCTTTCTTTACCCGTCTGCCAATTACGTGCTTACAAGTGTCTTGCCAACAGTCTTTCAGAGCGGTCCAGTGTTCATTTATTGGGAGTTCAGGGGTTAAGTTGTTGAGCGATTCGAATCTGTTTTTCAGTGAGATTGAGAAAATCTCTCTTGTACGCTCTTCCCTTAGTTTCTGCGTGTGATACTTTACACTAGGCCGACTGCCGGTTTCGTAGAAAGCTCTCAACTTGATTTTAATTGTGGCCATTAGAAGGTAGTGGTCTGAAGCAACATCCGCACCTCGCATTACGTGTGTATCAAGGAGACTATGTCTCCATTTCCGTGAAATCGATAGGTGATCGATTTGATTAGCAGTAACACCATTAGGTGATGTCCAGGTGGCCTTGTGGATGTTTCGGCGTTGAAAGATGCTGCCTCCGATGACCAGATCGTTGAGCGCGCAAAAATATGCGAAAGATTTAGTGTTCTCATTCATTTCACCTAGGGCATGCGTACCCATCACAGATTCTCTCCATGTGTTGTCTGGACCCAATTTCGCGTTCATGTCACCCATCAAAATCTTGATATCTCGGATATCTAGGACAGACTGCAGACGCACGTAAAATTCTTCTTTCGACTCAAGGCTAGCATTGTTTGTAGGCGCATAACATTGAATTACCGTCACATTTCTCCCCATGGAGTTGAATCTGGCTGTGATTATCCGTGAGTCAACAGGTTCCCATCCAATGAGAGCGCATGCAGCTATTTGGGATAGTATAATGGCGACGCCTTCTGAATGACTATGGTTCTCATCTTCATGACCTGAGTAAATAATCCGTTCCGCAGATGTCAAAACCAACATACCAGATACATTCCATCTACTTTCACATATTCCCAGCAGTTGTGTACCATGTCTTTGCATTTCTTTAGTGACCTGTGCAGCCTTTCCGATCTCATACATCGTACAAACGTTCCATGTGGCAATCTTTATTGTTGCTTTCATCGACAGAAGATTCATCTGCTGACTGGCTACCGGTGGGCTTCTACCAGTCTGCTTCATTTTTACCTCAGATGAGGTTTCTTCTCGATTCAAGCATGGAGATGTCATTTTGGTATGACATGTTGCTTTGGTTACATTAGCGGTTTGAGGTTTTTACAGAGTGGGGTTGCTGACCCCGCGTCTGACCCTCCTCCTTTTGCAGACGGGCTTGGACCGTCCTTGGCGGAGTATTGTGATTGTGTAATCCGCAGGAAGCGGAGGTTTGGAATCAGGGTTTCCATCCCCTAGATGGACTGCCCTCCCAGGCTGACGAGCTCCATCTACCCGAAGCGAACTGGTTTTGAGGTGCCAGTCACCCGCCTTCGCCCCTTCTCCTGTCAGTAGAAGCAGTTCCACCACGAGCAGGCCAGGAGTTGAGCTTCGGTTGTCAGAGGCTATTTGAGACGCACGCCGTATGGGAGCATTTTGTAGGTAGCGGGAGCTTATCCCCACCACCACCCCCGGCTGTGAAAACTTTGGGGAACTTGCTTGATGAAAGTGCTTCAAAAATGCGACAAATCGCTGACCTCTAGGCGTTCCGAAAGCTGCTGCTGACGCACCTTCTCAAGAAACGTTGGAGCACGATCAGAAGCAGTGAAAATACCTGGTCGCAACAATCGATATCTAAAAAGCCATACTTGTGGATGCTTTTAGGATACCGCGGTCTGCCAACTATAAATGGCAAGTTGCTAGCCCACTAAAGCTAACCTACTTGACCACCGAAATGACCGATAGTATCAAACGTGAATGGAAAGCTAATAGAAGAAACCTACCCCAAAACGTCAAGTTGAGCTTGCCCAGGATAATAGCCGGAAGCAAGAAAACGGATATTACCGACACATCAACGCCTAGTGATGCTGTTCACACTGAATATCATGCGATAGCTCCAAAAAACTTGAGCATTCCGACTCATCGCGAGTCGGACCAATAGCTACATTACATGATCCTACATTGTGTAAAATAAATACGATGAAGCACATATATACGAATGATCAGTGTTTAACCAACAAATGTCACTACTCCGTCGCGATCGCCTAAGATCCGGTGGTGGATTGCAGTATACTGTCTTGATCGTCGAAAAAGCGTGGAAACCCGTCTAATCAACTGGTAATTCATCTCTCCATTTATGATATGGCCTAGAATGTGCCTAGTGAATCGGATTGTTTAGTCACATTGAAGAGAACGAGGTTAGTAATAAATAGTACACATCATCAGCTCATCAAGATCAGTCGTGCGGTGCAAAGTGAAACAAGTTTCCGAAAACTTCTTGGTTAACTTCCCCGTTCGGTCGAAGTGTTTTGAGCTTCTGATTCTCAGGATATACTGTTCTTACACTTACACCCAGGAGTTTATATTGAAACTCAGCTTTCGAAATATTCCTCACTCGTAGCGGTATACAATCATACTTGCAAATTAGGATATTTTGATTTCTCCATATCGGATCTACGCGTTCAACGTTGTTATTATTCTTAAAGTCCTCAAAAGTGATTAGCGTCATCGAAAGAAGCTTATTTTTTCTGCATCGATTAGTTATATTTTCAACAATGTGAGATCGGATCCTTAAGGGTATTGCAGAAGTTAATTCTAATTTCGCTCTTATTCGTGATCGCCTATAATTGTCGCGCTCACGATATTCTTCATCAGTCGATTCACAGGAGTATTGTGGCACACACTACTGAACTGTACTGATTCCTACCCTAATCGGATGACCCTGAAAAAATAAATTGCGTTCCGGACTGTGTGTACGGTTTGCCAAAAGTTGGCAAGTCCCAAGCCGAAGACCGTCAAGTGTTATGCTTGTTCGTCAAAAGTGCATAAAAATGGGATAAATCGCTGGCCTCGTATTCGCTCGCAATTATTAATAGAGGTATTTGTCCTGGTGTTTGTTGTGTCTGCCAAGTTTTCAAGGCGAAAAACCCCGAGGATGAATTTGAGACATTTTGGATTTAGTCCTTACTTCCGAGACCATGTCAGCTGAGGGTTTTGACTACACTGCCCCTCCGGTTTGAGTGATCATCTTCTGTTAGGCTTGGAATATGTATACAGCGCAAGACGAGTATGCGAGTCCGCGATAGTACTTAGGAGGACCAACAACTCTAGTTTACATGAAACGCTTTGTCTAGTAAATTCGCAACACCGAAACATTTTGTGCCGTCAGTTTACGTTGCCAACCGACCACAAACTGTTGATTTTGATATTCGGCTTGATAAAAGGTAGACTAGCACATTCTGTAAACCAGTTAACACGGTAATCTCTCATACTTATGGTTTAATAATTCGATATACAATAACGAAAATGTTTGTAAAGCTGACGAGCTGTCTCGCCTAATCCCGGTTCGAGATCAGCTCGACGAAGCTACAGTCATCGCATCCAACAAACTTAATGAAACACAAACTTAGCGAAGTATTCGACGTTGTACCCTTGTACAACCACGGATGAAACAAACAGATCGGCCATCTATTCTGGACCTTGTTTCGAATTAGAACATATCAGCTATCGAATCAATATTCTACGAAGCTCCATTTGGGCGGAGTGATCATGTCGTACTCGTGTTCGTTTATGGCTGCAGTGCTTTGAGACAGCGACGAGACGAAAGTCATCCTTAAAGTTAACTTTATGAGACTCAGTTTTACCAAATTCGGATCAGAGTGACCACCCTCGTTCGGTAGGATAAACAACATTACCAGTAACGCATAGTGGAAAGAATAGAATTTAATCCAAAATTACTGTACAAAATTGTGAATGAAAAAAACAAATATGAAACCAGGGATGTTCCGCTCATGACAGAAGAAGGAATGACTGCTACAGTTCAAGATGCGGAAGCTGTTGCGAGCTTTTACTCCCAAGTGTTATGCCCGAAACAGCAATTATTGTATTATGGTTTATCGAAATCATTAGAACCTCGAACTGAACAAATAATTGACCAAGTCGTTATTGAATGACACCTACGGCGACGAAATACGAGGAAATCCCATGGTGGGGACAAATTAACCCAACTATTCTTCCTGCATGTTATATACAGCTTTTATACAGTCTAGCTGAGATTTTCAACAGAAGTTTTCACGACGGTTGCGTACCATCAGCATGGAAAGCTGGTGTGATAACACAAATTTACATGGGTGGCTGTCGTTCCGACGTAACAAATTACAGGCCTGTTACGCTGTTACGCATCTCAAAATTTATTCAGTGCTTCCAAACTGAGTGTATCGTGGGTCACTTTAAAACTGAAGGACTTTAATTAGCAGCGCAACTTGGGTTTCGCCGAAACAGATCTTGTCTGTCAAATTTACTCATTACTCTGGATGATTGGACAACGTCTCTTGACATAGGATACTCCATTCATGCTTGATATATTGATGTTTCATAGACATTCGGTAAGTTCAACCACAGCCTGCTATTGCAAAAGCTAGTGGAATATGGGATAACAGAAAACTTATTATCGTGGATAACGGCTTATTTGACCGACCGGCATGGGCGAGCCCGCATTGAAGGCGATCTATCAAAAACCATTAAAGTTACCAGCGGCGTCCCTCAAGGTTCAGTGCTCGGGTCTATCATTTTATTGTTATACAAAAAATGATATTGCACAATTAGTACAATGCAAGATGGTTGTTTTTGCTGTTGACTTAAAAATATGGAAGCAACTCCGATGCATTGACGATTGTTTGATGCTGCAAGAGTATTTGGATGCCCTGTATCACTTGTCTCAACTAAATCAGATGCCTTTCAACATATGTAAATGTAAAATGTTACAACTTTCAAGGTAATTCAAGGTTTTTAATGGTCTAAAAAGCAACAAGCTTAACAACTACCATAGGATGGTAAAAATTGAAATTTAAGTGTATAAACAATATAAAAACATAGATTAAACAGTATATAAGTGTTCTGGAAACGAATAATACAATAAAAATTCGTCTAATTTCGTTTTAAAGTCATACAAGCTAGTGGCGTGAGCAACGGCATTACAAGCATACATATTATCTTGGTCATGAAAATTTGACTTGGACCAGTGATGAGAAGGATCTCGGTATGTGGATACTAATAACCTGAAAACGAATAGTCACTGTCAGAAAGTCTTCAATAGTTCAAGCAGTATCTTGGGAATGCTGAGGAGAATATTTGGGCGGTTCTCTTTTAAAACGCTCAAACGCATTATAAATAATTACATCCATCCAACGATACAGTACATGATCTTAGTTTGGGAACCGTGGCTGTGTAAAGACATTGAATTGCTGGATAAAATTTACTACCGAGCGACGAAGCTAGTTGATGGGATGCAGCACTTCCCATACCAAGAGCAAATGGCCATGCTGAAATTGACCGATTTCACACAAAGGAGTGTAAGGAACGACATGATCCTAACATATAAAATAGTGCGGATGGAAAATCACCCTCTACGCGATTTGATAAAAGTCAGTTCCCCTAAGGAGTCATTAAAGTTGTCTCGTTATATCGCAATCAAGACTTGATTGTTGACGCTATTTCTTCTCGGTGCGTATTTGCCTCGGTTGAATTCACAATCACAGGCTATTGTGAACACTCCTACGATCCGTGATTTGAAATCGAAACTGGATGCTTATACCACTATCGGCCCCCATATGATCCCTCACAAACCAAACACCTCAATGGAATTGTGATTGCATCCCCAGTATTTTTTATAGATGTCATTCAATACTACATGTACAACGATAGTTGTTTTCACCATAAAATGGTGACGCTTGATACTCGTGTGGCTTGAAAGTTACCTCACTGGGCGCAAGACAATCATGCGAATCAACGGGGTACATTCGTGGGTCATTGATGCCTCTAGTTGCGTACTGCTAGATTCCGTCCTCGGGTCAGTACTCTTCTTTGTTTACATCAACGACGTACCACAGATGCAAGATCGTTTTCTACCGATGATGTTGAAATTTTGGACGCGGATAAAATTGACTGCACACTGTCTGCAGCTGCAAAGTTATTTTGGTGTTCTCCATGAATAGTTGGTAAGGAATAAGTTACTATTCACGTTTGGAAAATACAAAGTGATGCGAATTGGTAAACCATTCCAGTACCAATGTCACTTTGAGCAGATAATTTTTAGCTGGACCGACTGTGAAGGAGATCTTGCAGTCTGGCTATGCGGCATCATAAATAACGGCGTTCATTGTGAGGTCATCTAAAAGCGTGCTTGCGGGCATCAGCGTATGCTACGTCCTAGTTTCAAGAATCAAGAATTAAGAATCAAGATTTTATGGTGATGAAAAGTTAATGCTTTACACGTACCATTGGATGACAACTATTGCAAAAAGAAAAATTTAATCAAAATCACATTGTTAATATTTTTCTGGGTTCATGTTGCTTCAATACACCGGGCCAAATTCAGGGTTTTGTTTGACGTATGCATCCAATTTCGATTTGAAAACACCAATTGTCGTTGCATTCACAACATCTTGCGGTAGCGCATTCCATAGAAAGCAGATACGCACAGAGAAGAAATAGCGACGACAATCAAGTCTTGAGTGCGGTATTTCGAGGCAACACGAGTGACTGCGTGTATTTCGAGGGGAGTTTACTTTTATTAGTTCGCTAAGCGGATGGTTTTCGATCCGCAGTATCTTGTAAGCCAGAATCAGGTCGATCCTCATTCGTCTTCGTGTAAAATCACGCAAACCAAGGATGGCCATTCGCTCTTGATACGGGACCCGCTGCATCCCTTCAACTAACTTTGTAGCTTTGTGGTATATTCGATCCAGGATCTCGATGTCTTTGCGCAACCACGGTGCCCAGGCTGGGATCAAATAATCCATCGTTGGATGGATGTAAGTATTTAAAATACGAGGAATTGTTTTGGACGAGTACCGTCTGAAAATTCTTCTCAGGATTCCTAATATACCACATTAACTTCTGTCCAGGAACGTTGCCTGCAATCATGAAAAGCTACCTAATTCCAACCATGGATTATACATAGCAAGCTTGGACTCCCTGGTTAAAAAATGATATAGTATTGCTTGATAGATTACACCATCATGCATGCAAACACGTAAATGGTTTCTAGAAACCAACATTCGGGGAAGAGGCCTTCGAAGTAGTGTTACTTACGTACAAAATATTACATAATTCACATCATACGTTGCCAGATTTATTCGAATATTGTGAGATGCAATATACACGCAGCCATGAGTTCCACTGCAAATTCATAACCCCCGTATCAGCAGTCGCCGATATTCTTATTCTGCACTTGTCGGTTTTCTTTGGAATACACTCTCAAAAACTATTGTTATCGCTCCCAGCGTCGAAACCTTCATTCGAAGTTCGGGCACGTATTTGTTGCATAACGATTTAACTACCACAGCGTATTATCTCATGGTATTTATTCAACTAGACAATACGTGACATTACATGATTATATGTTAATACTTTTTCACGAACGAATATTTACTGTGCTATGTAAGGCTGTACTTTTTGTCGCCATAAATTCTAGAATCTTGAAAATAACACGATAAAATGAAACGTGGTGAAAAATAGCCACATGTAGGCCAGCTGGCAGAAAGTTAACCAGTAACCAGACATGTTTGGACAACAAACAAGAAGTCGGTCGATAATCCGAACCAGCTCCGTGCGTAATGCAATGTTTGCAAACAGTCCTGATATAAATATATTGTGGGTGTGATTCAGCTTAATGTTATAAGCCAAGTTTGAGTTCTCTCTCGTTACAACATGAATGTTACGATCATTTTCATCCATGGTCAAGGTTGAAGGAAGGAAGCTAAAAGCAAAGACTTTATTTCAAACTCATACACCGATCGGAAAAGATCGTAAGAACGCACATTCTTGACGTGCATTTTACCAGAGGTTCTGGAAAAATAAAATAATAGCAATGTAAGTTATATTTACCGTATGCTTTGTTCTCGATGCCCTGATGGCGGGTGTAAATTATAGCCTAGCCTTGACCTCAGTTTCTTTGACAGTGCGTGCACAAAATCGATAAAATTTGTGCGCTGCGAAACGCACTCGGGGTGTAAGAGACATTATTGTTTAGACTAGCATAGTAGTAGAAAGAATCAAATTTTATCTATCAATTTAATAAAATTAGTCGATGATGGTCACAGTAAATTTCTTGTTCTTGTTTTTGCAGTTTACGCTCATCTGACAGGAATAGCAAATTATATACTCGTAGAGCAAGTTGTTGAATATTTAACAAAATCTGGCTCAAGAACTGGAAGAATTGGGTTATTGTTGAAGCTAGTATTTGGTTCTTTACCAAATTCGCTTTGCAAATGTCGTTCATATAATATGGAAGAAAAATGAGGAATAAAAAAGCATTATTCATATGCATTCGAAATTTCAATTCGAAAACGAAGGAGAAATGAAAACAGGAATTCACTCATGTAATAAATAAGCTCATTTGCATGCATTTCCATCACACCCACACACCCCACGACCATTTTCCTACTGTTTGCACTCATCATAGATGGTGAGTATGATCAGGATCAGCATGCGTTTGAAACAGTGGAAGAATGGTAAACAAATTGGATAAAGTTGGTACGACCAACCTGTTCAATCACATGTATCCCAACACATGTAGATAGGGTTTTAACCCATGATCATGAACAGAGAAGCTCATTTGCATGCATTTCCATCACACATACCCCACACGTCCCACTCATATCACGTTTGTAGTCAATGTTTCAGTAAAAACCTCAAATCTCGAAGCGAGATAAAGGTGTTATGAACGGCCAGATTATACTGTTCGGTTAACCAAAGGAACTGCTCGATAGAAAGGAACTTGATAGCTAAGTAAATAGTTGTGTAGTTGGTAGAATGTATCAATAGGATTACTTCTAATAAGTCCATTAAAAAGTAAGTGCGTTGAATCAACACAGTTTCTGAGATTTCTTTACAAAGTTATAACTAGGATGGTAAATAGCTTGCTAAACCTTCTGATAAACAGATGGTCATTCGGATAAAGGGCAGGAACTATTGCTGGTGAAACATGCTAAGAATAAGACAAAAGAATAAAAGAAAAAAGGGATATATGTTTGGACGAAACTTCAAGAGACTGATGAAAACGTATACGCGGAAAGTGTTTGCACACCCATTTTGAAAGAGGTCTGCCAATCACACATCAGGAAAATTAAAAATGGCATTACCGTAGTCGGTATAAAAGTTTTCCTATGCTTTCGAAACGCAGTTTTGATTTAATACTTATAAACGAACGGCATTGTCGCCTGCGCAGCAGCGATTCTACAAAAATCCCTTTCACTGCACAAATTTACTGACCAGCTGGATCGACTGGACTGGTACGGTGGATTCTAGCAATTGCATTTTGCAACTTACCTAAGCTTTTTCTAAGCTTCAATCCACTTTAATTATAAGTTACTCTTGAAAAAGCTACAAGCCTCGTTATTGTTAGAAAATAGTACGAATGGTTGCAAAACTACCCTCGCATGAGAAACAGCAGTTTCGCTAATCTGCCATACCCTGAGCGATTTAGATTATTGAACCTATGGACACTGAAACAAAAATGAATGCGATATGAAACAATCACTTGAAGTTAAAATTATTGTGAGTGTTATATTCTTTATTTTGTTATAAATTACTCAGCTTTCTGACAGCCTAAAACCAAAAATTGTCTGATCTCTGTTGGCAACACAGGATCAAACACTCTGATTCATCCATGTCCGGACTTTTTCCGAGACATGGCGTGTCCTTATTAAGTAGAGAATATTGTTGTTGTTGGCCTACTTCGGTGGATGTCGAACATAGATGTACATCACAATCGCACGAATTTTCATGTTTTACAGATTTTTGAATGACTAAACAGTCCGATTCGGGAGGAACAATCTCTCCCGCAGCGCTGGCAATGATAGTCAGAACTCGGTTGTATTGCATCAGTTGCATGCCGGCAGCGTGATCTGCGTTCAGCAGCCAAGAGCTGTATCTGCTCCTCCCCAGCTTGCAGACGACGCTTTACACAATGCCTCAAAAGTGAGCGGTCAAGAGCAAGTTCTTCCCAGCTTGCGGGGTCAATGTCAAGAGCTTTCATATCTCCTTTGCAAACGTCTTTGTACCGCAAGTGCGGTCTGCCCAGTGGTCGACTTCCTAATTGCAACTCACCATAGAGTAGATCTTTCAGGATACGACCATTTTCCATTCTATAGACATGACCAAGCCACCGCAGGTGGCGCTGACGTAATAGGGTGAACATGCTTTGTAGACCAGCTTTTGAAAGCACTTCAGCACTTCAGTAGAGAATATACGTTTACATAGTGGGAGGTGTAACAAATGAGATCGCCCCGGAATGGGCACATGTTATTTACCATAGACCGGATAAAAAGACCATATGAGGAGTTAAAATCAGTTTGAATTTCTCATTCTGTTTTGTCATATAGATAGAACCACCGTAAGCATCCATTGAGTATCTAAATTGGTGATAAAAAACCCTTCAGATATTCTTCGCTTTCCGATTGAATTACACAGCTTCATAGCATTTAGTAATTTAGTGTAGATTGAATAACGTTTGAAAGACTGTTGAAAAACTGCGATTTTGAGACGCTTGCCGAGTGTGCAGAGTTTGCAGAGTGTGAGAGAAGTCTCACATAATCTTCCGGCGTATCATCTTTATCGCTAGTTGGAAAAAACTCCACTTAAGTCGCGACTCACGATCCAAAATTCAAGATATCTTTAATTTGCGGCAATCAAAACATTTATCTTCAATTTGTCTTGTGATATGAAATATTAGTTATAAAACACGCAAAAAATCATAATCAACGTCAATAATTCCATATAATGTCCCGTTTAATCAAGCTAAAAATTCAAGATGACCGAATTCACAGGTGAGTCAAATCGTTTCGCAACATACATGCATCCTACGTTCGAATGAATATCTCAACATTCGGAAAGATAACAATATTACCAGGATTTGTGGAAGTAACAATGACAATCAAGGTGGGAATCATGTGTAAGCAATGCAGTGAGATGGCTACGTGTTTGTCAGGAGTCACGATTTTTGTATAAATGATTTAGCGACTGGATTCTTATTTATGTATTTCATATGTAAGTATTAAAACACCCCAAATGCTTTCACAAAGTCTGCTGTGTAGTCTCAACTATTGCATTTCTTCCTCGTACATTATATTCTGGCAACCACGAACGATGTTATATTTCCTATCATGGGTGACAATGTTTTGTCTAACTTCAACCCCGTGTTGGAAACAAAGCTGAATGCTATCCGTTAATATGATCAATAATCCATCCAGATTATTCGAATATTGACACCTCCCGCATCAACAGTTAACTGCCGAGTTCCTTAAAGTTTTCAGCCTCCCAGTTTTCTAATCTCTACTATTAAGCACACGGCTGAACGCCACATGTTTATCAATGATCACTCAATATAATGCTAATTACAAAAATCGCGCTTACAACAAGGCATCTATCGAGAAAGTAAGTCTGAGCATATAACAGAACTGGAATCCTCTGTTTACGGCGTCTCCATGAGGTAAATCATGAAATATGATTTAATGTTTTGGGTTGAAGCATGGTGTTTTGTGGTGATTAACGAACACACAACAGTATCACTATTTTGGAGTTACCCCCAGCGCATCACATTCGCTATTTCGATTTATCAATGAATGATGATAATGATTTTGAAACAGAATTACGTGTTTGACCCAAAAATCCAGTCGTAGAAACAGACAGCCTTTCAACAGCACTTAAATGGTTTGAATTGGTCCAAAAGTCTTGTTGAAGTTCACTTCGTCAGCAGATAAGGTTTATCAATCTGTTCATTCACAATACACTCCAAATACCCTTAGTTTCAGCCTAACTCCTAACAAATTTATGTCGTTGCAAGTAATCGGATATCTCAGTGCCGTAGAGGCTTTTAGCTAATTGCGTCGTGTCTACATTTATAGCACACGCTGACGTGCGGATCGCTTCCACCAATCATCTACATTGAACAGTAATACATAGTAACATCGCTAGTTCGTTTAACTTCTTATCAATTTCTACTATCCTATTCGCCACCTGTTTTGAACGCTACAATATTCGTGGGGTAAAAAAAATCTACCGCAAAGTGCTGAACTAAATGGCAAAAGTATTACGTCGGATTGATAATAATAATAATAATACATGAATATCATATTTTGTACGCTCAATTCATCGTGGCAGAATGATCAATATTTTGGCAATGTACATAATAACCCACCACTTAATGTTGCTCAAAACAATAACTATAAAATATTTTGTTACTTGTTTTTAATTGAATCGTTTTGCTACTAACAAAATGTTAGTAGGAAAAACCTTTTGCATACTTTTTCAGATTTAAATCAAGAACCATTTGAGGACATTTTCGCGGTTCAAAGCAATGTCTATTATGTATTAATTTGAGACTCGGGTGGATGTATATCATAACATATGCGCTCGTTTGAATAGAATATTGTGGAATAAATTTGAGGAAGTTTGCTGGCAGTTTCGAGAGAGGTGAAGGTAGTTAAGTTCGTATCGTGTAACGTGCAAACGCCTGGCTTTATTCTGGACTTATTTTTCACGATCTGGAAAAGGAACTTCGGTTTCCTTTCGATTTCTTCAATCAATTGCATTTGTTACTGTTATCTATCCTCCCGGACAAGTTTCGTTAATTTATTCATCGGCAAACGATAGGCCTCCCATGATTCAAGTATTGCCCTCAGTAAGTTTCAGACTTGGCTATTAGAAGATAACCGATTAAATGATTGATCTAGCTCAACAATCTTTATTTACAAGATATTGCCAATATCCACATGAAATTGCTACACCGGTTGGCGCAATAAGCTTTATTAGTGCTCCCAATTATTGGAGGGCGGTATACACAGTTGATAAATATTATGCAAGGTTGAATCCTAGTATAATCAAATGACCATTCGCTATCATTTATGCTGCCCATCGATCAAATAATTTATCGGATAACGAAGTTTAACTAATCCATTGTCTACATCCGGCTTTATTTAATCTTCCCAAAGCATCCAACACCCCGCCGGCAATACCGAGCATGATTTCCCCTCATCAATTTGCACTTGCCAAAATATTTGGAATCAATTACGATTTTTGTCTCATAAAGATGGTCTGATCCAATATGCTCGTAATACTACAATAGTAAAACAAAAGCATTGTTCTTGAGGAGGATTTACTAAATAGCAAAATGCATCTCTAATAACGTTTTTCAGACTGAATTAATCCGCAAAACTCAGCATGAAATGACATGAACCGGAAAAAACACTGACAAATTCAAGCTGTGGTTAGCAAAGGTCTTTTCCGAAAAAAACTCCTATCAATTAAATCCAAATCGAAATCTCATGATTGCTTGCCGTAACACAAAAAGGCAAATTGTCCTCTATCACAACCATTATTTTCTGGGGAACCCTTTAATCAAGCATCGAATTGATGTTACTTGGCTGGAATATGTTTTGGACCGATCCTTTATTATTATTGGCAAACGTCTACATGTGTGGGCTGTTGAAATTACTAAGGCAGGTCGACTGGTAGTCAATAAAGTGGATGGTTCAGAAATCTTCACAATCGGGCTTTTAGCACTGATGCGAACATAAATGGTTCATATTCATCTTATACCTAATAGGTAATAAGATCTCTCTTTTCTATTCATTTGCATGCATATGAATCACACAGCCCACGACCGGTTTCGTGCTGTTTGCAATCATCAGATGGGGACAGTAAAATCAGGATCCGCATGCGCTTGAAACAGTGGAGTAATGGTAAACATGTGTTTGGACACGTGATTGAACTGGTTGGTTGTACCAGCCTTATCCAACAGTGGCATACAAGCGCTACCTGTTTATCTTTCTTTTCTGTTTTCCATCAACAATTCTTTGGCAATAACCAGATTATTTATGTACCATTCGCGCATATGGGCCACAGTGTCAACTAGCCTTGACAGTTTTCACCTGTATGTAATTGATGTGCATACACACCCAAGTAGGCAAATAAAACACTGATCCTGGTCACTTCTACGTCACGTGATACCCCTTAAGCTTACTATTGAATGTTTTGCGGAACAGAAGTGGTGGGTTGACTGCTGCTCAATCATATTTCCTGTCATGACTATCACACTTGGTCCGATGAAGCTTCTGTATCAGAAGTGGAACGTTAATAAAGAACTGCTCTAACCGATTGCAAACAAATCTTTCTATCCATAATTGTACTTGAATCTCGCTGGCCTTATCAACAGCACACTGCAGTGTTTTCTCTACGCTCACTGATTTAATTGTGAAAATTCGTGATTAAACTTGTGGATATTTCAAAGAATTTGTTACTAGCGATGGCTTCTAAGAGTGTCACTTTGCGACAAACAATCCAAAAGCATATAGTCACAATTATTCCGTTGGATATTCTCCTTGATACTTCAAGATTATCATTGTTAAATGGCCATAATATTCCTAGGCTTTTTATTCAAGTACTGATTTCGCTAATATATACGCACATGTTTTGCATTCAAATTTAAATGCAATAAAGTTAAACTTGAATGCGACTGTTTCACAGGGTTCGTACAACGAGCCACGATGTTCAAACACAGAATAACATAGTGATTCGTGGTCAAGCACTCAAGGCGTTTATGGATGACCAAAGTGATGTGTTGCACACATCCCCAGAAATTCCACTCCACTACCGGTTTCTGGCTGTTTGCCGTCATCAAGTGGAGACAGTAAGATTAGATTCGGTGATCTTGAAACAGTGGATAAGTGGTAAACAAAGTTATACTTGAATAATTACTGTCTCCACCTGATGTCGGTAAACAGCCAGCAACCGGTACTGGAGTGTAATTTCGAGGGATGTGAGCAACACATCACTTAAATGCAATAAGTTGCGAAAGGTAAAGTTAGCTTATTTTGAAGTGAATTTTTAAAGTATCAAATGTTCAACCTGGGAATCATGTTCAATTGTTTAATTTTTGTTTCGTGTGCTCCTATTTTATTGTTGTATACACACTATACTAAACCAGCTTTTACGCAACAGGTGGAGGTTATTTCAACTAAGAGGGACCAGAATTTATGGGGTATTATTTTATAAATAAATAGTCTCTGTATATTTAGTTCCAATCTCAGAAAACATGAAAGTTACCAAGCATCTACTTAGTATCATACCATGTAAACAACGTGACTAGTTACGACTTGCTAACAAGCAATATAATCCAACATTCGGAAAATTACGCCGTTGCATTCAAAAAGCAAAATTTTTGCGCTAGTGAAAACTCGTGTCTGGCACAAACTCGATATTCTTGTCCACGATATTCTGGACCTAACCAAACAACAAGTGAAGTGAGCAAGCTATCTTTGAGTTAACAGTTAAAATTCCAAACAAATCAATATTGTGTTTGTCACTACTACGCACAATGGGAAAACATTATATTTATATTAGGAGAATTAATTTAAGATTTAAAATTCAAGAATGTTTGGCGACAAAAGGCAGTTGGCACCAGTTATTCAGCATTCGTTTCAGAAAAGAAATAATCAAAATACAACACGGATTTAAGTCCACGTAATTCCATGAGAAAAGTATGTATAATGTATTATTTCACTGGTGAGATCAAATCGTTTTCAATTAATTGTGTGCCATGAAGCGCAGTCCAAGCTTTTAAGGAATGGAAGCACGTATCGATTTCATCTTGGAGCATAACATCTCCATTTCATTCACACGATCCATAATGCTAGTAATTATGCGATGTTCATGTGCATCGAAGAGTTGACAATTAGCCGCAACTTGAATGTGCGCATGCGCAGAAGTGTGCGTAGGTTCGATATAACGTAACTTGATTTTGACTTTTAGCAAATGAGTCTACATAGTTGGCAGTAAGGCGAGCGCTCTTAATACGTCATAAACTTCGAGCTGAATTGAAATATCCTCAACATTTCAAATACATACGGAATCAATCCTGCCCAATTGAGTATCGAGTCTTAAGCAAGAAATAAGTCAGCTGAAGTTTCTATAGTGTGCTTTGTAGATACGAATTTAGTCATGCATAATCCATTATGATATCGTTCAATATTTAACATTGGCGGCAGTGCGAGATGACAAGATTGAGGCTATACAATGCTCAATCCTCACAATTGCTTAGTCTTCATTGCTCGTCATTGTGGATTTATGAATTGAGCACAGGGACTTATTCGCAAATGTTACGCTCGAAGCTTGACTAATGAGAGTTGACGTGTTAACTGGTTAAATTCACGAAGAAAAACTTCATGAGAGCTCTAAAGGTGCACGGCCTACACAGTGGATACTGCTAGGCTTTGAAAGTTACCACTTACTTAGTATAGTATAGTTATGAAGCACATGAAAACAATTTAAGCTAAGCCAGTGAACTTATACGTTTAATCAGTTGTTGAATAGGATTTTTGCAAAGAACTAAGATTTAAACTACAGAATTATGGAGTGATTCTTGGCCACGCAAAAAGACCAATTTATTGTGTTGCTCACAGACCCGCACTTACGACTCGAATTCACGCAAGGTGCCACTGCTGCTTACTACCTATTGAGCATGCCCAGCACTTAATTAGTTAATCAATACTATCATTACTGATATTCTTACAGCATGTGGATCCTGAACGTCCTGTCCATCCCTGATCAGTGCAAACAGCACGAAACCGGTCATGGGGTGTGTGCGATGGAAATGCATCGAAACAGGCATTTTTGCAAATTCACATTCTAATCTATACAGTTAAAAATATTTAAAAAACTAAACCGAATTCTGAAAGACACATGGCTAAATCCTATTTACTTTCTATTGCTTTTGGTATTATTCGCTCGAAAACTGGAAACTAATAATTCAATTTGTGTAGGGTGTCATACCTTGAATATTTTTCTCCGATAATATATCAAACCTGCGTTGTTGAGAAGTGTATAATCACGACAATAAGTTATGAGTTCGGAATCTTTTGAATTTCCAGCTTTTATTTAAGATTTGCCGATTCAATTCTAGGGCTCATCAATCAAAGGAAAATTTTGTTCATTAATTACGAACTTCTCTTCTGTATCATGTAAGTGTAGGGTGTGAAGTTAATGATGCGAGAGTGTAATGTTAAAGCAAACGTTTATCACTCAAGAACTTACACTTTCGAATTAATGCCTATTAAATGAAGGAGATCGAAATATCCTAGCCGGATGTGAACTGCATGCAAAAAGTAGACAAGATTTAGCATCAACAATCTAACACACGCCGATGGCCAAAGCGTTACTGCTTTGAGCTGATGAATCCAAATGTAAGGAATTGGAAATAAATATAAACAATCTATTGTAGAACATTTTAGAGCAAATATCACTAATGACGATAAAACAATGTCTGAATCATGTACTTGTAATCTGTAGTTTGTTGGATGGGTCGAGTATATTGAATTATGAATTCATGTTTGAGCGTACTCACAACTTAGTCACAATCTCATCCGTGGATTTTTTATTTTGAAAAATCAAACAATGACTGTGTGATACTAAATGAGAAACTTTGGTTCGGACTATTCAATTGATGATAATATTTCGGATTTACTTAGTAAATCAAGAGTATCGATTATTTTAAGAATGCTTATGAGCATAACTCGAAAAATACCGCACTATGGGGATGAGATGATCAGGAAATATCATCCGGTTTGAGCTCGTTGTCTTTAAAAGACATCTGGCTATCGCTCTTTGTTTTTGGTTCGAAATTGTAGTAAATAACTTATTAATGCCATGGACCATGTAAAGTTGTGGATAATAATCATAGAAAGACATTAGTAAGCAAGTTATGAGTGAATTCTGGCTTTTGAAATAGAAGTCTTTTATAAAATGTGCTAGTCAGAACAAGAAAAATGTTGAACGCGCAATGCATTCACCACCTGTAATAGACTCAATCAGATTCCCGGTCTTAGTATCATTTTCGGTCTGATGGAACTTCGGTATCAGAAGCGAACTGATGCTAAATGATTAGAATAAAATTGATGAACATAGCGGAATTTGAATTAATATTATTACACATTTCTCGTTTTTTGATATTCGTTACGAAATAGTCCTACCGGAACTACAATATTGGTGGTTGAATTTCTGGATAATTCAGCCATTCGATGAAGGCAGCCGATAACGCATCAGAACGAAACAAAGAAGCCTTAGACCCTATTCGGTACTCCGAAATTGTTTTCAAATCTATGAATCTGATTATTTAAAATAGATTTCGCAGTATATGCGACAAACTTGAATTTATTAGGCACATAGTCGCAACATTTAAAAAGCGTGACCGTAATTTTAATAAGCTAATAGATACTTACAGGAAACCATCATAAGGCAACGTATCAGGAATAATCAAACACTCGCAACCCGATGGAAGTCGATGGTGGTAGGATTAATTCGCCATAAGTAAAATCTTGACAAAAACGGTAAATTCTCCTTGTATTTCCGCGTCATTTGATTGGGTTCCTATTGAAAAATATTACACAGTAAGCGAAAGTATTTAAGGTACATTCAAGAACCAAAAAACAAGGTAAGCTGAATCATGAAGGATAAACAATCGTTCAATTCAAGAGACGAACTTTAGCTTAAATATGCCGTGAATTATATAAGTTTGCTTTTGTTGACGACCTGTGAAATTAGTGTTCTTACGTACTAATCATCTCCAACAACAGATGATTGACTGATGCTTGTGGAATTCAATCAATGAACTTTTCAATGTGATCCAGACCATATCGCATGATATGTCGCTTGTCAGCGAACCAGTATGGATGACAGATTGTACCGGCTTAGTGTGATCGATTCAACGATTGACGCATTAAATCAAGATTCCCATGTGATATCCATTTACGTGGTTTGGTAAAAAATCTCTTTGGTTCACATTCCTCTATGATATGATACGTTTTTCACAAAACTGTATTAAACAAATAGTACGCTGTTTTCGTCATCAAAGCACCATACATTTAGTGTTCACGAGCATTTGGGCACTAACAAAAAGGCGATTGTCGTAAGCGAATGCCGAAATCTTATGGTATGCGTTAATACATTGTGACGCTTCAATGAGAATTTATGAGCATGAGCTTGACGATCGCACGTTCTAACATAAAATATTAATTTAAGAGCATGGATCGAAATGTCAATGTTCACGGAGATTACATATCGAAGGAAAGGTTTTAATTTTTTGTAATGACCTGATGAAACGAAATTGGGATAAAGTTTAACCGGTTTCAATCGTTACACATTACACATTTTATCTTAAACTTTTACTTGGTTATCAAATAAACCCAACAGAATTCTGGCACAAAATCTGAGAAAAATTGAAAACTGATTTAAAAAGTAAAATAACTGTGAATGCTTGCATGGGATAAAATGTTTAATTTAATTTAACTTGAAATTCTATTGAGCAGGTGAATTACTGAGATCCTATCATGCAGACATTTGTCCCATATACCTTGGTGATCACATTTATACCGCATTTCGACTGACTCTGCATGCAACCGTTCCATATAAGGCTAAGAATGATATGCCATCTTATTGTGTGGACGTTTCTTTATACGATTTTCGTGCTCTTTAATTCCATTATGAAGTTCCCTGGCTGTCTGTCCTATATACATCCCAGACCAATCGATGCGTTTGATCCTATAAACACGAATGATGTAGCTATATAAAAATAACTTGTTCTTGAGGTGTAACAAAGCCGAGCCGGTATTGATGCCCCATTCAAGATTCTAATCTAAGAGTTTTTTTAGAACGCCAATTAAAGTTGTGAAATATTCCTCACAAAAGGCAGAGAAAAAACTGGTGTGCCACGGTAGGTATAGCCTATGTCAAAGGTGTTTCTGAAGCGATAAGCAGAATCTTGAACGAGGCATCAAAACTGGATCGGCATTGTCACATCTCAAGAATAAGTAAATTAAATTAAATTTTAATGCTCTATAAAGCATTTGCTTTACAAAAAACCACAGAATAAATTGGGAACTACGGATAATATAACAAGCAAAAACGGGATGTGGTTACTTACTGAGCAGTTCAAGAATCCGTTAAAATACAAAGGGCAGAAATTTTTTTCGATAGGTGGGATGACACATGTAGAACCACAGGGTCAGGATGTATTTTTTCTTCGATGCACGGGTTAAGGATCAAAAAGGCATCAATACTTCAACTTGAACATCTGTTGATTTGGGGAGTTTACAACATAATCTGGTAGATTGTTCAAGATGAAACAAACTCGCCTGGCAAAATTTGTCGTCTACAGTTGAGGTGCGAGTGGGGGACAATTAGAGTCAATGTGTGAACTCTTGTCTTATGCCCGCCCAGAAGACTAAATAAGCATTGTAGAGGGTGATTTGCGGTATTCAAATATTGTAAAGCAAAATCAAATACCCCGGAGACGACGACCTGGATAATTGAATAAGTTCAGGGTTTTGAATGGATCATTGTATGGTTTCCAACTGAGGCCGGCGACAAGTTTAGTAGCTCGGTGGTACATTCATTGCATCATCATCATCATCATTTTAAGCCATGGCGACCATGCTTGAACTGCCTATTTTATCGTTGGTCAGACGAACATATTAGATAGCTGCACCATTTGTGTTTATAGGATCAAGCGCATGGATTGCTCTGGTGTGTACATAAGACCTTATACTGGAATTAGAGCAAATGAATCGCGCAAAGAAGCGTCCGCAAATTTAGACGGCTTATCAGTATCTAATCAAAGACTATACTTAAGCGGAACATGTGTTGGACATCGGCCATAGTGTCGACCGAGAAAACGTAGATGTGCTGCGAAGCAGCATCCAGCCTTATATGAAACGCCTGTATATAGAGGTATCAGGAATCAAGTATCAAGATTTTATGGCGAAAGAAGCCATTGCTTTACACGTAACGTTAAACGACAGCTATAAAAATACAGAGGACGCAATCAAAATTTCACTGAGGTGTTTGCTTTGTGTGGGTTCATAAGGAGTCAATATACATGACCAATATTGGTGAGGTCTTTGATATAAGCATCCAGTTTTAATATGAAACCACGGATCGCGGTATCGTTCAGATTGTCTTGTGGTGGTGAATTAAACGGAAAGCAATTACATACAGAGAAGAGTCTTGAGTGTGATATAACGAAACAACATTCTTGAGTACGAGTATTCTTAAGGGAACTGACCTGTATAAAATCACGGAGAGGGTGATTATTCATTCGCAGCATTTTATAGTTTAGTATAATGTCGCTCCTCACTCGCCTTTGTGTAAAATCTGTCAATCCCAACATGACCATTCGCTCTTGTTATGGGATGTGCTGCATCACATCAACGAGCTTCGTCGCTCGGTGGTATATTCTATCCAGGAATCCAAGATTCAAGATTCAAGATTCAAGGATTTACGGTTAAAAAAGTTATTACTTTACAACACCACTGGATGACGGTATGAATGAAAATGTGAAACATATAATAGTATAAAAGGAACAGAGAATATCAAATGTAAGGCTTACAAATGATATTCATTTGCATATGTAAGTCCAATTTCGCTATAAATACCGTCAGGCAAGGAGAGTCCACCATATGTTCGGGTAAAGAATTCCAAAGAAATATAGCACGTACGGCGAAATAATGGCGCCGACAATCAATCCAATGTCTTTACGAAGCTACGGTGTCCAAATTGGGAGGATGTATCCTATCTTTAGATGGATGTAAGTATTTATAATGCAGAAGAGCGTTTTAGGAGAGAACAGCCTGAATATTCTTCTCAGCATACCCAAGGTACCGCATGCCATGTTGAAGATTTTCTGGCAATGCCAATTCGGCTTCAGGTTATCGCTGAAAATTCGTGTACTTGAATAAAGCCATTTTTCTTCTTTCTTCTTCTTCTTTTTCTTCTTCTTCTTCTATACCGAGATCCATCTCAGCGGTAGTTCACGTCAGTTTTTCATGACCAAGATTATATGTATGCTCGTATTGCTGGCCAAGTTGTAACATTTTTACATTTACATATATGTTGAAATGCATCTAATTTCGTTGAGAAAGTGTTGCAGTGCATCTAAATCCTGTTGCAGCATCTAACAATCTTCAGTGGATCGATAATAGGTTACCAGTTATCCCATATTGCACTAGCTTTTGCAGAAACAGGCTGTGGTTGAAATTATCGAATGCCTTTGGTACATCAATATAGCAAGCATGAACGGAGTATCCTATGTCAAGAGACGTTGTCTAATCATCCAGAGTGATGAGTAAATTTTAGAGACAAAATCTGTTTCTGCAAAGCCCATGTTGCGCTGCTGATAAAGTCATTTAGTTTCAAGGTGACCCACGATACACTCAGTTAGGAAGCGTTCAATGATTTTCGAGGTACATGGGAGCAGCGTAACAAGCATGTAATTTGCTCGATCGGAACCAAATCCACCATTGTAAATTAGTGTTATAACACCAGCTTTCCATTCTGACGGTACGCAACCGTTGCGAAGACTCAGAATGAAAACCTCAGCTAGGTTGTATGTAAGTTGTCTATAACATGCAAGAAGAATCACTCGGGTAATGTGGTCCCCACCCGGGGATTTCCTCGTATGTTGTCGCCGTAGGTGTGATGCCACCACGGCTTGGTCATTTATTGTCTCACTTAGAGATATACTGAGTTTGATAAATCATGATGCAATAATTGCTGTTTTAGTCAAAAATCATGAACGGTAATAATGATTCATTGTTCTGTCATAAGTGGAATATCACCGGTTTTACTATGATTCTTTCAATCATAATTTTCTATAGTAATTTTGGATTATATCCTATTCTTTCCACTTTGCGTTGCTGGTACTGTTGTATATCCTGTCGAACGAGGGTGGTCACTCCGTTCCGTATTCGGTAAAACTGAAACTAAATTTCAAGATTTAGGATTCAAGATTTATGGTTGAAAAAGCTATTAACTTTGCAATAACCATAGAGTCGATCTATAGATACAAATGTATATATATGCGTATATAAAATCAAAATCATTGGGACGAAGATAGTTGATTAAGAGTTGGGGACAAAATTTGGATTAGCTTTCATATAATCGTCAAGTTTCGATTTGAATATAGATAAACTGTTTGAGCTTAACTTATCGGCAAACACACATCGAATAAAAAATACCTGCGTCAGTCCCGTTTGGAGTGTGGTATTTCCAAATTGAAACTATGACCACGGCTGTCACTGGAAGTTCGAAGGTGGAATAAGATGTCTAGGGGATGGGAAACAGTATTAAGTATTTTTTATGCGAGGATGAGATCACCTCGCATTCTCCTTCGTTGTAGAAGTAGCAAGGTCAAAATAAATGGCCCAGGCTCGTCTTGTCAGGGAAATCCATTTCCTGGTTCTACTGCGAGTAGAGAATGTGCTGACATCTTTGCCGGGAATAAATCGAGAGTTTGACTACATTTTCACCTGAAGGTAGTTCAACAACGAGTTGTAATGTGTATTTGACTCATTGAAATCAAGTTAGACCCCGTTTAGTTCACAGAGTATTTCTGTGAGTCGCTTAAATGCAACTTTACGGATGACTTTCATCTCGTCACCATGTCTCAAGTCACTGCAGCCATAAACGAACACGAGTACGGCATGGTCATTCCATCTTAATGGAGCTTCGTAGACGATTTATTCGATAGCCGATACGTTCGAAGTCAAAACAAGGTCCAGAGTAGATGGCCGATCTTTTCCTTTCATTCATGTATGGTTGAAGACGTGATTGTACAAGGTTACTAGGTCGAATACATCGCGAAGATTGCACTCCAATCAGTTTGTTGAATACTGGCCTCTTGAGTATAGCCACCGAAGGTTGAAGTCTCCTATCATCATCATTTTGAGCGTGTTGCCGAGCGTTGAGGCGTTGGATTCTTTCTACTAGCATATCTTTATGTTTTGTGGTCGATGTTGGAGAGTGATATATGACCCCTATTTTACAACTGTCACCAGATTCCAGGTCAAGTTAGCACCACAACGTGTCAGTGAGTGAAAGATAAGTATCCGCGATTATATTTATCTTTAGTCGCCGTTGACATTACAAGGCAACGCCAACAGCAGAAGTGTCATATTAGAGATAGAAAGTTAACTGACGGTCATACTCGCCAGATACCAAAATTCAGTCACTGCAATACGATCAAGCGAATTGTATACACATATATCAATCAGTTCCCCCAAATTGGTCATTAAACATTGAGAATTTGTATAGACACGTTTGATCTACACTGCTTTATTTACTGATGAATCATGTGAAATGTGATAAGGCGTTAAAAAGTGTGATTCCGGATCTAGCTGAATCGTTAATGCCTGTGATGATGAAACAGGCGAGCTTTTTATTGGTCGCCGACTGCTTGAATCGACAATTGGGTCTCGCTGTGAAGTGTACTGTCCGACTCGATTTGAGCCGGACCTACGACGTTTTTGGTGTATTGATTTCTTCCATTTGGATGGAAACGCTGCTATCAGCTGTCTCCAGAAGACGCGGTGTTTGACTTATAACATTGGGTTTGGGTGGCTAATGTTCTTTTCCTCCTTTCCATTTGGGCCTTGCAACCCCGGCCATGTCGCTGGTTAAAAACGTAGCCTTCGGGGGTTTCGGACCACCCCCATTATAATCTGGCGAAAAAGTACTCGACAATTGTCCACAACCGCAGTATTACTAATATTAAGTGAACAGGCAATGTAGCACCACTGCTTGCCGTCCTGCTCTAACGATTCCCGAACCGATACTGGAACGGCAATTTTCGTGATACCGTTTTTTCCTTGGCGTTCATGCTACCCTTCCTTTCCCACCATGGTACATCGGGATATATGCGGCAGTGTGAGTCGGAATCTGTTTTGAGCCCATAGGATTTTGGCAGTAAGTTCTCGATTTCAACTTCGCATTTCAGCATGACTCTTAACAAGCGAGTTTGACCACTATGAGCTGAAGTTGAGGGGCGAGTTAGACGAGTCGCTGTGTTTCAGGATTACGTCTTCAATTTGCATTATGTAACAAAGTTGAGCCCATTTTTCGAGGCCATGTTTTTGTATGCTATCATACAGGCTTTCTTAGGACTCGCTAACGTTCGTACATATCACGGGGTGTTATTATTGCGTCCGCGGAAAATCAGGCTTTTTAGAATTTGAACCATTTTCGATTCAAAAGTATCGTTATCGTGCTAGGATTTAGCTCTGCAACGAACGCAGACATAGCAGGCGCCTGGAACCTTTTGGTTATTTATTATCAGAGGCTAAAGTACGGTCACATTTACCATGGATCTTACCCATTAACAGAAAACACATTGACTTTAGGTGCCTGGGGCTCAACGGTTGTTCACACACTTTGCACATGACCTCAGGACAATTCTGCATGTCGGGATGCATGCTATCAGCTGTGCCATTTTTGCGTTCAGCGGACCCAGGCGCAGAGGTCAAGTTGGTTCTACGTCGCCTTCAGGTGAACACTCCTGACAGTCACAGCCTGATCGATTTCTTTGTCAGCGTGTTGTCTCGTGACGTTAGAAGCCTGAATTTGGTTGGCCGGTTGAGCTATGGTTGCTCGGTAGACTGAGCGATGTGATTTAGTCACTCAATCCATGATAGCTCGTTAACCACACAAGGGAGAACACACAATATTGTATCAAAATCCTTAGCTCGATGCTAACTCTGTAATGATTACAAAATCCGTAGGATAGTTAGCGGTGGGAAGGTGTTTGCGCACATGAGCAAACTAAGATATTAAATTCGAAACGGTAACTTTGCTGTGGATCGGCTGACAAAATCAAAACAAATAAATTCCGATAGTTATAGTCAAGAGTAACACAATTCTTGCAATGGGGTAAATCCGATCAGATTCAGTGAATATATGACAAAAACTGTTAGAGAAAGAGCGTTGCCGAGAAAAATGAAAAATCACGAAGGCTGGTAGATATGCGTCATCAAGGCTATTTCCATGATAAGGCTCTGTGTACAACACTAGCATTTCAAGTTAAATTTGTTTATAAACAATAATATTTCAACTTTAATCACGTTTTTCCACACAGTTTAATCTTGCACATGTGGTCCAGTGCCAATTGAACTTGAACGAATTTACGCTGCGCTGTGTACGTAGACCAACCGATCCGGTGTTTGTTTACGAGCCTTGGCATCCGACAGTTTAGTGTTGAGACCAAATGGAGGTGGTGGATGGAGTGATATTTAATTGCTTTCCCTGTTCTGACTTTCCATATGTATAAAACATTTGTGTTGTTTTTTATGAATTCCCTATATTTTTAATCTGTGGTTACTGTAAAGTATTTGCTTTTTGGACCATTAAAACTTTGAATTACTTTGAATTATCATTCTTGGTGTGGCGAAGTTTCTTTTCCCATATACGAAGCGTCAATAGAAAACTGTTTTTACCGATTGCTTTCACATTTGATGTTCATGGCAATGACTAATCGGTCGGTCTCAAACACTTTCCATTACGTCTCTGAATGGCTAATTACGTTGGCATGTACTAGAGATATCTGAATCTTACCGATATAGATTCTCACTGCCTCCGCCTTTAACCCACTTCGGTATGAAATTAGACAAACATTTAGCTTTTGTCCTGAGACGAAGGGCTGTAACATTTTGTTTCAAACTTCGCAGCCTCAAACGATTGCCGATTGCTGCGCGGAATTCGCATGAGCACATTGGATTAACCGAATAGTGGTAACTTCGGAACATTTGCGAGAAACTCAAAAAGTGGAACTCAATTGGCAAACACACTCAATAATTTCATCGGAAGCTGGTAGATCAATGACACCCGAAGTTCCTTGTTAAGATCGTAAACGCACGACTCCGGTTAACGGGGGGTTTCTTCCTATTCAGTCAGCAGGTGAATTGACATTACCGTCAGGGGTGTAGCTGATGCATTGGCAAAGGTTAATGCTCAAATCTTTTGTCCAAAGTACATGTCAGTGTCAACAAATTTTCCAAGTTAAATAGAGGTCACAAGCCTAAGTGATGTTGGCTTGAATCCTACGGTTGTGCGGAAGCATTTAGGCAGGCTCAAAGTAAACATGTCCTCAGGGGAATACGGAATAACGCCAGTCTCTTCTGAGGTCATGTGAGTTGCAGCTCATTAACCAGCTGCGTGATCTATTCAAATACTGGGAATCGTGCCAACTGACAGGAAATCCGGGCTTATTAAACAAAACATCAAAGGTGACAGCCGTTCGAATCGGCCAATTACCGCTGTGATGAACTCTCAGTGGTATCCTAATTATTAGAAGGCTTCAAGTGCAAAAGTATTATAAGTCACCGCGAGAGTCATTAAATGCACGTTCGATCATAACTTGTTGATGCAAACAGTAGTTGAAAAGAGCTGCGTGCATGCTGGTTACTTAGATATATCTAAAACTTTCGATCGTATTGATCACTCTTTACTCTTTTGTATGCTGCATAATTTCGGCATCATTGAAAATCGGCTTGCTTGGTCTACAAGTTATCTATCTTAATTCAAAGCGAAATTCAGAATCGCTGGCGCAATTTCTCGAAAACATTAAGGCCACGAGCGAAGTTACACATGGTTCAGTACGCGGTTCAATATTGTTCCAAATATTTATAAAAGATCTACCGCAATTGTTAAAAGAGGAACTTTTTGCTGATGATGCAAAACTTTGAATGAAGATAAACTCTGTTGAGTATTGCCCAGTTTTCTAAACAGATATATATGTTACATCAATGGTTAACTCAAAAGAATTTGACTTTCAATTTCCACAAGTACAATAGGTTACAGCTTAGAAAACCCCTGTTTTCGTTCGCACTTGACGGTCGAATGTAAATTGTTTTGTTAACTTGGTATGTCAAAAAGTGAGAGTCTGCAGTGTAAGGCTGTCTATAATCGTGCATGCAGCTCACTAGGCTTAATGGGATGCATTTTTAGACGGTTACCGACGCACTCATTGGCAAAGGGACTCAACACTTACATTCTCTTAGTGGTAGACTAAACTACGTAAGCTTAAGTACCATTGTTGGAAAACGGCATCGTGCCACTTGGAAGGATTTATTTGAAAACAACCATAATGTTTACGGAATTGTATAACCTACCCATTGAACAGCCATGACCTCAACTTGGATTGAGCACTCTTTAGCACAAGCGCATCAGAGCTCACCTAATTATATCACTCAGAATAAATAATATGGAAGTTCTTTAAAATTGGTTCTATTCTCCCAACACGCAGTCAACATCTTAACCTACAATTACCACATTCTCGATTAACTATCGTCTGAACTTTTATTTTGTCCGTGTATGTTTTCTCTGGAACAGTTTACCATCAACAATTGTATTGTCACTTAGTAAATTGCTTTTTGAAGATAAGTTACGAAGCTTCATGTTGAGCAACACTGTGATGGCTCCAGTTTATTGAAAACCATAAGTGCTTTCGTTATGCACGACCAATTGAAAAGCAAATTTATTCAAACATAAATTTCACATCCATATATCCCCAACCAATTTCATACTTGGAAATATTTTCACTCCTTTTTCAAACCACATGGATCTAAACATGAGAGTACGGTTTATTCAAATTCTATACATTTCTTCAATGGTATTGTGAAGCTATTTGTTTTCTTCATCATGAATCTTGAATCATACCATTTAAGACTAACTAAAAGTAAATCTTCATTTATTTCCAATAGCTTAACATTTGATTGTTTAGATAAACACATGGTTTCTGTACATAGCAGAAATCGAGGCTGATCGACTTGTGCCAGATCACACGATACCTGTGCTACATCACGGGAGACAGCGCAAACATGACGAACTACAGGGTTGGTAAGAAATTCCGAATTCCGTGTCTCGTTGGATCGATAATGTGAACTAGATTGCGATTGCAGATTAACAAAGTGGGTCGCGCAGCCTTGCAATGCTCAAACGAACATTGCCAACCAATACAATAGATTGGTTTGAGCTTGGTGTGATTGATACCTGAAGCTTGTGCTACACACACACGCATGCTCGCAGCCCAGCGCACACCTTAGATTACATATACAAGCTCGAACGTGACAGGCACCAAGTACTAGGTTATTGACACGAAGCGATCATTTTGAGAGCCGGTTCTATTCACACAGTGTTCTTGCGATAAGGTACCTGTAAACACGTTTAGCATTCGACAGTAAATGGCTGCCACAGATTCAGATTATGATGAGAATGCTCTGACTCCTGAACAATATGACGAATTGTGCAAGCGGTTTGGTTATCTGGCAAGCTCTCGGTGTCTCGCTTGGAACGATTTGAAGCCAGCTTTGGATTTACTCAATGTACATTTAGCCGGACATGAGTTCAGAGATCTTACCGGTACACCACAACAATGGATGACCATGGATGAGTTCGCTGATTTATACGCCCGGGCAAGAGAAATGAAAGATACCACGAAAATGATCCGGAAAGCATTACTTCTGAAGGCAGTAAAAGATGTTAAGGTAAGCATATATTTCTGATGTTGATTATGCTTCACAGCTTTTCAAATGGAAGTTTTATTGTTAAGCCATAACAAACTTACTATAGAACGGTTAAATTTTTACCACTTACAACAAAGTCTTTATGTTTGGTTTACCAGGCCTTTACATCCAACAAGGATAGTGACGTCCGTCATTCCGTTAGCAAAGCTGAAGAACGTGGTTTTACACTCTGGATCAATCAGCACCTTGGCAATGACCCTGATTTAGTTCCAGATATCCTACCAGTAGATCCAAACAAAGATGGGCAATTATACGATCGATGCAAGAACGGAATTCTTTTATGCAAGCTGATAAACGTGGCTAGTCCAAACACCATTGACGAAAGAAGCATTAACAAAGGGGCTGCATTGAAACATGTATTCAACGTGAGTTTTTTAACTTCTTCATAACAAGCACGATATTCATGACTAGAATGATGCAAATAATGCCTAATAATATACGTTCCGAATATTTTGCAATGGTTCTTTATTGACACTTTTACGCTATATCCAGGTTAATGAAAATTTAACTCTGGCAATAAACTCCGCAGCTGCTATCGGATGCTGCGTTGTAAATATGGGCCCAGATGATATCGAGAAGAAAAAACGACACATTGTTCTCGGATTGATCTGGCAGTTGATTCGCAAAGGACTCGTGGACACCATCACGCTGACGCAACATGGAGCGTTAATTTGCTTACTACAAGAAGGTGAAACTGCCGAGGATTTGCTTCGACTGAAACCCGAGGAACTTTTGATGCGTTGGGTGAACTATCATTTAATGCACGCTGGTGTTGCACGTCGCATGACCAATTATAATTCAGATTTGAAGGATTCAGAAATTTATGCTTATCTGCTCGATCAAATCGCACCGATCGAAAAACGAAGCAAGATGAAATCCCCGGGAGAAATCCTAAGTAATCACAACGAAAAAGATCGTGCTCTGATGGTTTTGAATAACGCAGAGGTCTTGAACTCTAGGGTCTTCTTGTCCCCAGAAGATATCTACATGGCAAATGAAAATCGTGATCGGCTGCACTTGGCTTTCTTGGCAACACTTTTCAACATGTACCCTGCTCTTGACACTCAAGGTGACTGGACGATTGAGGGTGAAACGTTAGAGGAACGCACCTATCGAAATTGGATGAACTCATTGGGAGTTCGTCCATTTGTGAGTTACTTGGATATCGATCTCAGTAACGGTTTAATTCTATTGCAACTCATCGACATTATTCAGCCGGGCACAGTTGATTGGTCCCTGGTTGTCCAAGTTTTCGACCCAATGAAACGTCTATTCCAAGAGCAAGGCAATTGCAATCTGGTAGTCACCTCAGCAAGATCGATCAACATCAATTTCGTCAATGTCAGTGGGGAGGACATTCGTGAACGAAACAAGAAGCTCATACTTGGTGTAGTCTTTCAATTGATGCACGCCTATACCTACAAGCTATTGCATGAGGTGAGACATTCTGCTTATTTCAAAAAAAATTCTCTCGTTTTATTATATATCAATGAAATTCCGTATCTTAAATTTCTACAATGCGAAATTTGCATAATGGTGTGCGTTGTTTCCAAAAAACGCACGAATTCAATCACCTCTCAAATATTTTATATAGTTTGGAATACCATTTATGTTAGTATATTGAGTGAGCTGTTCTGCATACCATTAGTATTGACACAGCGCTAAGTTTGGAGCAGTGAGGCAGGAATTATTATAAAAATTTACCACGGTATATCTGTTGTGGTACATGCCAACTACGTTATCTGCGAACCCAGATATAAAAGAGGTACATGCGTTGGTCGATGAACCAAAGGCGACCGACTAGCACACTTCCAAATAAGGAATAAGCTCAAGCAATTGTGACTGAATATGAACACATCGCATACGTTCTTTCGCGCAGTTCAGCTATAGACTTACGCACATCGAGAACTCCCGATAAAGAAACCCTCAAAGAATTCACTTGGAGTCAAATTTAATCAATTGCGTCCCAATAGGTGCAATGAACACAAACATATTCTATGTAAATTCATGTAATTTTTATGCTTAATCTACTAAAACTGGTATACTTGTCTGGTGTAGTGTGGAGATGATAAGCACAGTTAATCGTCCAATAGCCTATGAGGTTTTTGACCATTTTAATATCATTCTATAATGTAACCACGTTGGAATACTCTTTGGTTATAAGCCACGACTATTGAGTTTCATAGAATAACCGTTGTGTTTATATTTACTACTCCATGATTTTTTGCATACACATGAGCTTTCTAAGGACTCGGTAATATTGGCACCATAATACCATACTTTTCAGGCTGCTGGACCCGGGACACTTATGCCCCGTGACGACAAAGAAGTGTTACAATGGGCCAACGAAAAATTGAGTGAAGCAAATGCTAGAACATTGCGTGGATTCCGTGATCCAGCTTTCGCTACAGGTGTTCCAATTTTGCAACTTCTGGAGCAAATTCGACCTGGATCTACGAATAAAGATGTATGGCTTGATGGTACGGCCGACGATTTCTCACTGTGCTCTTATGCCATATCGTGCTGCCGAAAAGCAGGCGCCCGCATCTACGCTCTACCGGAACATCTGCGTGACTTAAACGGGAAGATGATCCAGACGATTTTAGTGTGCCTTCAAGCACTGGATTATAGTATTCGTCGTCGAGCGCAACATGCCAAAACCAAAATGCGAAAAACCAAACTGTCCTGGCTTCGTGTCGAGGATCCCGACAAATCCCCATCTGATTCCGATTAAGCCGTAATTCAGCGTGAAATATATGAGATCACCACTCGGTTAGATAATCACCGGGGCAATCATTTAGCGTCATTGGTCTATTCACTTACCGCTTTTCCAGGCTGCGTTGCCCATTGGTTCAACCGATGTCATCTTTATTGACTGTTCTCTATCTTCTTTGATCTTTTAACCATTTTATCAAGACTGTTCGAATATGTGTGGTTAAACCTTTAAGAAATATTTTAGCACTAATAAAATTAAGTAAAAAATCATCAAACCGAATTAATAATTGATGGGGACTATTTTCGTAATCATTCATATTAAAGCAGATCCATATGCTTCTGACACATTCAATAAAACAATAATAATTATAATATATTTGTAATATTTAATAATTTCATGTATACAACCAGATAACGCTAAATGAGATACAATTGGTTCCGGTAAATTGAACAGGAAATAGAAGCATGCTGGCAAACATGCTGTAGCTGATTATTGAATGATAAACAAAGCAAATGTTCGATGCGTCTCCTAGACTTCCAAACGCAGGATTTTAAAACGTTCACGGGGTTAAATATTTTCACTTTACATGTTTCAAGATGGGTTTTGTAGTTAATGCTCCAGATTCATCACAGTAGCATGATAACAGTTGGGTGGATAGATCATTTTGAACTGAAAATTCGGGAATCACCATTTGCCGTTGACATTAAAATTTTTCGTGCATCATTTGAAAAGGATTGTATTCCGCTGTGCCATTCAAGAGATCAGATAACGTGAAACAATAACAAGTTAAAAGACTTGATAAAGCTTAATGCGAGTTCAAAATGATTCGTAGCAACTTCGGTTAAATTAACTTGAGAGATCGGGAAATTTTGATTGAAAGTTTTCAATAAAATTGATGATCAGCTACTGTAATTACCTACATATCGGGAATAAATTACATCAAACATTTGAGGTAGTGTGGTTTAAAAAACCTCTTTCTTGTGATTGTGAGGATTCAATTTCAGTTATACCAGTTTGTGATCTTTGATTTAAACATTTGCTTTGTTCGTAATATTTAGTTTCGTCGGTTGATCTGATCTGGTTAATACTGGATTGTTGATCGATTGGATGCGACGAGAAAAGTAAATCTTGTTTTGTTACATGTGACGACTCGGTAGATGTAAAATTGTTGTTTCCTTCGGAAATCCTTGAATCGTCCAATGAGCTAGCGAAGCCGTTGGTCGGAACAGATGTGAGATGGCATTTTGTCGAGACTAAGCTCGGAGTTTGGTAAAACGGTTGACTACCACCAAAAGACTGAAGAAATAGCTGTGTAGCTTTATTTGGTGCTCTTAAAAGCTCACCACTGTTGATTGCGTGTGGTGATGTGCTGATCAGTTGGTTGTAGATGTGATTTGTTTTTGACTTCGTGTCCGTGGAATTCAATCCCTCAGATTGCTCGAAACATTTCTTGTCAACAATCAATGCAACCCTTTCCGTTGCACAAGAAGCGACCCGGTTATTTTCCGATGAACTTGTGGGTTGCATAGCTGCTCTCATTTGGATGATTGAATTGATTTGACTGGGCGAAATGCCTGCGATGGGAGTAACATAAATCACATAAATAGAGCACTATTTTCCAACTGGTAAGATACTGTTATAGAGGGTTTTCACTGTTTTAATAAAATAGTATGTGAACAACTAAATATTTTAATGTTCACAGACACCCAATGGAGAATCAATTCAAAACCTTCCAGATAGATATAATCCAAAATGTCTATTGAAGGAATATAGCCAACCAAGGAAGATTTCTATCTTTCGATCAATGAATTCCGATCTATTTTGGAAAAAGCAATGCAGTAATTCTTCATAATTAGTCAGAAATTAATAGGACAGTCAGCGGAAATGATACTCCCAGAGCATCATTTAAAGTTATTATGAGTAATCGTGTAGGCCAAATCAATCCATACTTGTTGAAGATCATAATCAAATGACGACCGTTTAATTTGACTATTTTTACATATCTATAGTTTGTTGTTTTTTGGATGACAGTTTTTGTTGTTGACCACCTTCGGTTGATGTTGATCATGAATGTACATTATAAGCGCCCGAAGGTTTCATGCTCACACAGTGTTGCAGATGACTACAAAGTCCGATTCGAGAGAGCCACTTTCTCCCGCAGCGCACCCAGTGATAGACAGTACTTGGCCGATCGGCGGTAGTTGCACGCCGATAACTGTATCACTAAATATAAATTTTTGATGAATCATCAGATTTTTATTAACCTCAAATTCGTAGCACATTTCACTGGAGGTGATTCAAATGGAATATCTAATAACGGCCATTTATTCAAATCCCATTAACAAGCATTCTGACAAACAATTTCGTACCGCACACAAATTAGTAATTATTCTCACCTGATTTGCACGTCTGAGCTGTACACCCGTCAAAAGAATATGGTCCAATTACATTGGGATTTAACCGGGATAGCTGGACAGAAGGATTGCATAACGATAGAATCCAGTGTGTGGCAAGTTTCGTCACCATGTTAACCGCCTCGTCGGGTGTATTGCTTGGAACCGCAGAGTAAAATCGCTTTTGCAATGCCGGGAGAAATAACTAGAGGGAAGTGCAACAGTGCGTTCAATAATTTATTTGTTAGAAAACGCCGATAACTTTGATCACCAGCATTGAAACAGTGTTATAATAATGAAAATATAGAAATATAAATCTACATTAAATATTATTAGTACAGTAAACCCTAATTTTCGCTAACAGGTTGATACAAGGCATATGTGGTAGACAATGAACGGTGACTAACGAAAGTACATTTCAAAATATTCATTTGCATACATTTCCATCACACACACCCCACGACCGGTTTCGTGCTGTTTGCACTCGCTGGGTAGGGACAGTAAGATCAGGATCCGCATGCTTCAGGATTCAGGATTCATACTTTTGCATCAGCACAGCGACCAAATCGGAAGATGTACTCAAAGTCAAGCAAAACTATTGCTAACAGCAATCGATTGAAATATGTTTGGGACCGATCGTGTATTCATAATGCTACGAAATGTGAGTGCTGTAACCAATTGCACCCAAATTTCGTTACACTATGGCTAACAATTAATTTAATTTTGACAATTTACCCAATGAGTTGAACTACTTAGGATTGGTTGCGTTTGACCTGCGAAAAAGAAGCAGACCATAAAAATGCTATATAAAAGTGCGCAAACATGTTTTGGAACAAACCTGAGCAAAATAGCGACATTGGCTTTCGTTCGGGGGATTGCTTTCATATTTGAATAGTTGCAGTTCCGGCATTCCTAATCCGCATTTGGTACAGAGGATCACCAATTCCTGTAGTGAAGTCACATTTATTGAACAGGTTCATTTTATTGATCTTGTAAAATTGCGATTTATTTGTTGCTAGCTTCTAGCACAAGAGCGTCCAATTACCCAAAAGTATTTTGCTTTAATAACTATTTGCACGACCTGTCTTGATATAAGTTGAACCTACGAAGAACATCCAGAAGTATTTCCTGCTTACTGTGATTGCACGAAAACATGCATTAGGAAATCAAAATAATACGATGCTGATATTTCTAGTTAAATTATGATTACCCTTAGACGGTGAAATTGAACTGAGTGAGGTTCAACGATACACAGGCTGAACGAACAATACTGATTAAGCACAATCTTACTAGAGAAAGCATAAAATAGTTCGCTCAGAAAGTGTCCACATGGGCTGTAAAACATTTAATGGTATTCCGATCATTCATAGAACGATTGAATTTATGTTTTAAACAATGTTAAATTATTTGCTCACAAATCGATCTGAGTTCAAACTTTCATGTAACATGATCGCATTAAGCTATACAGATCAGCAGGCAACTAGACCTCAGATTGTTGGAGCTCATCTCCAGACCTTCATACTGGAGCTTTACATTTGAATGATTCCGTCAACTGTACAGAATGCGAGGCTAGCACATATATTTTTCAACTATCGTTGGTGCTTAATGTACAATCGGTTATGTTGGGAACGAGGTAAACAAATTTCTGAACGTGCGCAATCTTTGTGCGATTAGAACTTGGATCGTTTGATATTACTGCAGCGAATATAAGGGCATACCCATGTAAAATTATTTTGTTGTTATGGATACTGAAGGTTCTGTGAAGCAGAAACGTTGCTCTATTTCAGCATCGTAAGTCTCATGCAGCTACTACACGCAATTTTTTGAACCAAATTCAGGTCAATAATAAACGCTAACTTCTTAGTTTATTCCTTTCGTGCGCTTGCCTTATTGCAGATTTCATGTGACGACTGATTTTCAGAAGTGAACTAAATTTCTAACATAGATGCAATTAACTACATCAATGTGACTGCAACCTATACGTGGAGCACATTATCTGGATAGTGTTATAATATTATCCGATTGCACGATAATTTATGCTCTCCTCAAGCTGATTTTACCTAAAACTTATCAGTAAACTCCGATAAGCAAACGATTTGAATTTTTGAAAAAGTTAGAATTATCTCAATTATAGGTGTTTCTGAAACATGATGAAAGCAAACAGTCCCGAACCAGGATTGAAACAGCAGAGAATAGCTTATTCGTGCACATCAATCTCCACTGAGCCGAAAACTTTCACCTTACATTATTCACAAAAGTGTTTAACGTCGACATTATTAGGGTATGTAACTTTATGTAAGTTTTCAGAGTTCAGTCACGTCTTAAGATTCAAAATAGACTTTGATTGGTCATTTAAATAACTGATGAGGTTAGGGACAAAATTGTCGAAATATTCAATTCATCGTATGAAAGAGAAAGATCATCAGGCTTTAAAAACCTCATTTAGTGGTTGTAAAAATTCAGGTGACTTGCTCTGATCCATCTGACATTCAAGCGTAAATAAGAGGAAGATTAAAAAATTTGTGTAATTTAAGGGTATTCTAGCGGTTGACCTTGAACCTGAACATTGTTAAATAATATGATTGTTTTGGGGTCAAGTTAGGAATCTATAAATGAATAGTACATCACTCGTATCAAACAAAAAAGTAATGGAAAATCTTTGGGAACGATTGATTAATCATTGCCATGAAAATGAAATTTGAACGCAATCCGTTCGTGCCGATTTTGCGCAACTTTTGCTTCTCATATAGAAACAAGGGGTGATAAACAGAACAGTGAATGTAATTAAATATCATTACATCCACTACATCAAACTGGTCATATCACTAAACAGCCTGTTAAAATCCTATAGGTGTCAAGTCGCGTAGCTAAAGACAAAATTGATTCCAGCGCAGTGTGCAAGGTCAATTGACACTGCAACTTGCATGATGAAACGTGTGGCAGCACGTACAAACAGCACGCAACCGGTAGTAGGGTGTGTGATGGAAATGGATGCGAAAGAATATTTTGGTTCATGGTTATGGGTTTAACCCCATTAAACATGTGTTTGGACACATGTGATTGAACAGGTTGGTCGAACCAGCCTTATCCAACAGTAGCATTCAAGCGCTACTTGTTTACCATTCCTCCACTGTTTCAAGCGCATGCGGATCCTGATCCGACTGTCCCTACCTGATGAGTGCAAACAGCACGAAACCGGTCGTGGGGTGTGTGTGATGGAGATGCATGCAAATGAGCTTTTTTATTCATGGTCATGGGTTTTAAACCCAGTCTACATGAGTGGAGGCTCATGTGATTGAACAGGTTGGTCGTACCAACCTTGATCAACAGTGGCATACAAGCGCAACTTGTTTATAATTCATAACTATTAATATGTTAAGTAGGTGTAACTTCAGATTTATCGCCATTTATTCTCTTTGTGGAAGTCGCGAACGCAGTAAAGATATCGATTGAAAGAGTTAGAAAAATATCGAATTCCGTAACCGACCTTTAATGAAAACCACCGATTTTGCTTTCAACATCGTTGAAATCGCGTAAAATGACAACTTTTGTTAAAAGAAATCTTGGTGACAATTTTTCGTGTGTTTACTTATTATTTTGCTGCACAAGGGTAAACGGTGTAACTGAAAGGCCTGCCCAGCGTTGGTTTGTTGATGGAAAATGATACTTTATTTTTGTGCGGCTGGCTAGAAAATGATATCATATACAATCGAATATATACAACTCAGATCATACCTTATGGTATGGTATGGCACGAAAGCACAAGCTTGATCCAGGCAAAGTGCCGCACAATCAGAGACTGCACATGGGCGATATTACTGTCAGGCTGCCCAGACCTTGAGAATGCATTTAACAGATAACTAGTTCCCGGAATTCATATTTTCCTATATTTATTTATTTATAATGTAGATTTTCATGTGCATATTTTTGATACTGAATATGTTGTTAATAATCCTCTAACTGAAAAAGCCTCTGTAACTTACATTGTTGATGCGTGTCCTTTCCGCATTCGTAGTGTATAAGTCAGAATTCACTATTGAATGCTTTGGCGGGTATCTTGAAATCTGTAAACTGCAACAGAAGAATTCAATCGAGTTTAACAAGCAACAACAGCACTTTCCTCACACAAGGATGGAGTCTTCAGAGTATTTCAAGGCAATTTTCATTCATATCATGGGGCACGTGTGATTGAAGTAAATGGAAATGAGAATTTCTTAGGATCATGGATTCAAACACTATCTACATGTGTTTTGACACACGTGATAGAACAGGTTTTTCGTACTAACCTTATCCAACAGTGTTATATAAGCGAAACTTGGTTTCTATTCTTCAACTGTTTCAAGCGCATGCGGATCCTGATCCGACTCTCCCTACAGCTCGAAACCGGTTGTGGGGTGTGATGAAAATGCAACCAAATGAGAATTTTCTGCTTTTCAGTCCTTTTGGTAAACGAACTGATTATTATTTTCTATTGTGGCAGTATGAATAATCATAGTGGAATAAGTGCCAACTATGAATTGTATTGACTATGGTAAAATTAATTTCAAACCAACAATAGATATCACATCAGAATCCATTCAAACTCCACAAACAATACGGTCGGTTTTTGCTATAAATGATAAATATTGCCTCTTTTACTTGCATTGGATTAAGATTATCAATGAATCCCCTGTGATAATTGTCATTAATTGCAATGCATACCTTGGCTGAATCGTAGGTGATTTGCATAGCTTTTCTAACTGGATATGCTCCAAATTGTTAAAAATATTCCCCGATGTTGCTTCCACGCTCGAATTCGTTGGCTTTGCGTTAAGATTTGCTGTATGAATAATGTTCGGTTGTGATAATATTAGTGGATGCGACCCTGACGATGGTTTGTAAACCGTGAATGCACTCAACTGAAGTTTCTGGTCGTTTGCCCCGTTGCCATTTTGATAAATGCTCAAATACGGTTGGCTGATACTTCCATTACAACCTACATTCACTGGGTTCAAAATAGATTCGGAAACAGGGAAGTGTATCTTAGAAAGTGTATTTTGCAAGCCGAAGGAATCCAAACATAGAGCAGCACTCTCCTTTCCTAGTGTAAATTGCCCCGCTGATAGACCTGATGATTCCGTGTACTGAGACAAATTTGATAAAGTTTGAATTTGGCTCGCGATGCTGTTCCGGCAATTTCGTATCGAGTCATTCTTGTCCACAGGTTTAGCCCAGGTAACTTCAATTCTCGACCCGTCTAGGATTGCACCTGGGTTCGAAAAAATTTCTCAGATACAATGAATAACGGCATACGAAAAAGGGAACTTACTTTAAAGACTTATATGAATCATATATAAACATATTCGTGATAAAAATTTGTAGATATTTCTTTGAAATTCTTCTTGAGATGCCATTTTTATCGGACCGCTAGGTATCACAGTGATTCAGCCAATATGATTTAACCCATTCAATATTGCGCTAGGCTACAGCAAATATTTTCCAGAGTTTTGGGTATTAAATTTACACTTGGTATTTTGAAAAGTTAGTGTATTGGATGTATTTTTCTAAATGTGTAAAGCCGGTTTGATATGAACCACCACTCATTGAACCTATGAAATAATATTGCACCCAAAACATAATATTTGAAATAACCAATTGTAAGCGCTTCCTATGAATATATTCACCGTAAGTTCAGAGAAGTATTTACTGTGTTGTATACCGTCTCAATTAAGAAAAGTTGCACAGGATTTGTCTCCACAACGGATCGAGAATTTGCTTACCATCAAGACGCCGGAGTGCGATGGTCGCCTGTAGTCTATCTCGAAAATGTACAAAAGCATAATCACGAATCTTTTTGACACGTTCCACTGCGTCTGCAGCCCCGACAACGTTGTTGAAATGATCACGCAGCGACTCTTCCGTGGTGTGTAACATCAAATTACGGACGTATAATATCCTCACCTGTTGTTAAAATACAGTGAAAAAAATTCAGTGAGGCGTGATACAATAAATCCTGTTGAAACGAGTGAAGACAATGATGGTGATTAATACTAATTCCACATCAGGACACGTGGTTTAATTATGGATGCTCGTGATCAATCGCTTATGTTAAATTACACACTCCAAACTTTTGGCTAATTTCTCATGTGTTACACTTTGCATTACTGAAACCGAATGAGGTGCAGAGCGACACGGCTACTTTGACTGAGTCCAACTGCAACAAAATCATCGCCACCAATGATAGTATTGCAAGCGCGATACTCATTTTTGTTCAGAACAGCAATAGTACTAAAAGTCTCGTAATATGTTAGCCCGGTTATTATGGCTACTGAACAAAACTGATTAAATATTATGAGAGAGAGAAGGCTTCTGATGAACAAGATGCACCGTGGTCTCACAAAAGTAATACGTTTAGAAGTATAAAGCACGAAATTTTTGTAATTGAAAAGCAAAGCAACACAAACAACTGGAAACAAAAACAAAAATTTCGGGTTATATCATCCGTTACATTCCAGTACTGGTTATGAGTGGTTTTCGCACAACACGACATACTACCAATATTCAGTGAACAGTTTTGATACAGTGGTAATATGAAATAAAGTTGCTTTTAAACTGTTATGATATGTTCGTTGTGGTGCTAGATTATTTAATTTGTTGGAGTCACTGAGATTGGATGGAATGATTTCCCAATAGTTGTTAATCTGCAAGTTCTAAACCAAATTTATGATTAGTTTTGCTAGGGGTCTCAATGATTATCATTGTGAGATGTTAACGCAATAAAACTATCTCGAAATAAAATAGCAAGTTATCATCACTGTATTCAACATTTGCTAGTCCGTCGGTTTTACGCTGTTGCATTAAACATCTGTTGCACAGATCACCTTTAATACTTTTCCCATTTGTTCATGTTTTACATAAGTTACTGGTTTGTATAGAGTTTTGTCGGGGTTCCTGAGGTAATTATATGAAAGAGAATCGGGAGAAAAAAGAAAAACATAATTATTTCGAAAATTCATGTTCCTGACACAAAGCCTCTGCTTGACAAACAGATAGATGTAGAACTAGAATAAGTAGTCGTTTTGAATCAACCATGATTTAAACTGTTAAAAACGAACTACATTAACGGGAAATTCGTATGATGGACATGATCTGGGGGGATTTTTCTCTATTCATTGTAAATGTATTCGGCAACCATTTTGCAACAAAGTTAATCGTAATGTGTTGAATATTTTATAGTTAAATCTATCTGTTATTCGCTGGCGTACTCTCGATCAAATAACGTTTCTGTCAGATGCAGCTTGTTACCAATCATACCTTCGAAACGCTCCTATTAGGCTTTTCATACAATAAATACGCCTCATTCGATTCAAACATTATCCATCAGGTTCAGATCTTTCAACGGTAAAAGGCATATAAAAGTATTATTGTGGGCTATATAATTAAGTCCCACATTCATGATTTTGAAGAATCATTTAAATGTTTATGAACAATAGAATTATATGAAACGATCGCAATACATGGTGGTTCCACCAGGAATTTATCACCACTTGCGTCTATTCATTTCACCTGGCCCCCAATTTGTTCGCCGTTTTATTGCGTTTTTGAAAGAATTGAAAACAAATTTAGCTCGAGAAAACATTTAATTTCTTCAGGGACTTTCTTAGTATAACTAGAAAATCAAATTAGTAGTTGTCACCTTCGAAGATACCCGTATCAAAAAATCTCAAAAAGATTAAATCCTTTAATTTTATCTTTTTGCAAATGCTAATTCAGAAATCAATATCAGTAAAACATATCTGCGTCTCCGTTTTTTAATTACACTATCTAAGTGAAAACGGTCCATTGAGCATGTATGTGGAGTGAATATGTTGTTAACTAAGCAACGTGGGCATTGAACGAAAACATTTAGAATACCTTTGACATGATATCTTCAGCAACTTCCCTTTCTGGTTCCGCCCAATCAACAGCTATTTGATGCCCCCATAAGTGAATGCGTCCAGGTATTAGCTTACGACGGGCCATTGCTGCAGCTTTATGGTTTTCATATTCCACGAATGCAAACCCCCTGTTTTTGGTCTTGTCTGCAATGCTAGGATACACGATAACTTCCTTCACACCATCTGTCACTTTTAACATTTCGGACATTATTTCATCTCTTGTTTTGGTTTTCGGAATTCCTCCGACAAATAGTCGACAATTGTCAACGCTAAAGCAAACGCCGAGCATTTTGCCTTTACGAATCTCATAGCTGTTGAGTTCGGCAACTGCCCTTCGGGTATCCTCTCGGTTTGTGTAAATACAGAATCCATATCCTCTGTTGCATCCACTGAAATCCATCATCAATCTAAACATGTAAATCCGTCCAACCGTTTCAAAAACAGGAACAAGTTCATCTTCAAAACAATCCCTTGGTATTTTACCTATGAATACCTCACAGCCTCTTGGCGGTTGCGGACCGATCCAATCTGGTGGTGGACCATAGCGCCGCTGACCGTTTTCTTGCAGTATCGGGTAAGATGTTTTTTCAGTTAACGTCACTAACGCTTGTTCCCTACTCATAACCATTGTCCCGTGGTTGTACGAGTTCAACTGCGTAGCCTGTTGGGATGACGTGGTTGTAATATTCGAGGAAGAAAAATAGGAAAGTTGTGGATTGAATGCTTGACATTTTTCATGCAAATCGTGGTATCTGTTGATTTGAGTGTTTGCAGATAAGTTATCATATTCTAAATCACTTCGATTCAGTTGTTCATTTGTGTTTGAACGAGTGTCCAATGGTGACCAAATTATGGGCTTGGTATTTTGCAATTGATTCAATTCTAGTTGATTTCTGTAAAAATGAATCAAGTTTTATTAATGTCAGACTAGGAGCATCTACTAGTTTCAACAAGGAGACAAATAAACTAATACAGACTGTTTTTCGGTAAAACTAAACGCTTGTGAATCACCAAGGTATTTTGATCATGTGGAATCATGCGAGGTTTGATAGTATTGCAGGAAAAAATCGAATAATTGCTTACCTTTCTTGCCAGATTGTTTCGAAACCGATCATGATATGGAAAACAGCAGGATGATTGTTGAATTACACAAATCCAACGGCATAGTTCAAACCGACGATTGATCGATTTAATAATCAATTTAAGTGACCATGTGATTGTCCAACAGTTGTGAATTTCCAAAAAGTTTAACTTTTACACAAAAATGGTCAAGTGAATTGTTGGGTTGAATTTGAAATATGCTTGGAGTCGAATAAGTTGGATCTTATTAGGCAAGCTATTTTAGCATTTACATAAATGTTTCGTGTTCACATCCTATTCCATGACGCACTAAACTAATTGATTGAGAGCTTTAAAACAGTGGTCAAATAAAGGCATATTGCATACACTTAGTTTACTCTTTAATTAAAATATTTCAGTTGCAGCACCGTTAAATCCAAGTAATTCGAGTCAGAGAAGTTGAATGCAAATCCTCGATTCCGGAGAGACAAGAAACTTATCAAATGGTGTTATCGCTTTCGTTATGCTACAAATTTTCACCAAAATACAAAACTACATCGACTAGCAGTTACACTATATATTATCTGTGATACCCGGTTGTTAAATTAAATACTATTCGAAACGTTTCCTTATATATTGAGTAGATATGATCAAAGTTGGACTTATATGCTTGATGTAAACTGACCAATTGTAGATAAGCGATGGTGGTTGATAAACTTGCGTTGACTCGACTAAATTAATTACGAAAATCGTACCAGTCAACTGGAAAGCCTAACTTATTACGCTAATCAACAATTGGGTCACTCGTTCAGATCCGGCCAATTACCAATCTGTGACGCTTATTTCAACGGATTCTAGAGTATTAAAACGCTTGGTGTGCGGAAGTGTTATCAGGCATCTTCAGAGCTATGAAATTCTATCTTAAGAACATTATGATTTTAGAAAAACATCTTTATGCTCAAATAACCTGCATAAGACTTTGAACAATTGGATACAAACATTTGAATGAGAGAGTTGCGTACATACTGGTTACTTAGATACATCTAAATCTTTCAATCGCGTGAATCAATCTTCACTCCTTCGGAAGATGCAGAAACTAGGCATCATTGCTTTCTTTATTCACAAGTCATCTGTCTGAACGTAAATCAGAAGTCAGAATAGATGGCAAAATTTCACGAGCTATCGAGGCTACGAACGGAGTTTTTCAAAGTTCAGAACTCAGTCCAATAGTTCCTATTATTTAAAAATGATTTACAGCAATTGGTTAAGGGAAATCTTGTTTCTATTTCGGTTAATGTAAAACCTGGGATGAGGATGGACGGAGATGTTGAAGATTGCACCCAAACGACCGACAATGACAATTGTGACCCCTTAAAGTTTAGGTTCTCGGTAGAAATGCATGAGAACACGCGACAGCATCGTCGGAAACATGAAGAGATGGAAATAGTATGCTGCTATCTTACGATATTCAAATTGTCAAGGTTGATCAAACGAACCCATGGTTTTGAAGTCTAAAAAATGATCCGGTTGCACGAAATCGATTGAAAAATCAGATTGATGTGACAACCCGTACAGACTTGTCGAGAACAATCTTACGATAACGAGATTTGCCTATATTAGAAAGGCGTATGTCTTCTTCATTTTCATGTGCTTAAAAACACGTTTAACCAATTGATGTTCTCGCGTGTTGTGCGATTCGTGGTTAAACGCGATTGACGTTGGAATGATCCACCAAAGTGTTGAATCTGAACACAATCGTCGTATGAAGCGCAGGGATGACGCGTCGGATCGAGTGCCCTTGAAGCATGTGTGAACAACGGATTGGCCTCGAAACACGTTATGCTCCACCTCTCACCCTCACCTCATGATCATGCTTAATTCCTTCCACAGCGATAATGAGCTGCATGCGGAAACACACTTGAGCCTTATTTCAATTATCCATTTCTTATAGTCTTGGACAGTCGGCCAGCAAATCCCCATTGTTCATATTATGATTTTGTGGCTATTTTTCTGCTTATAGTTTGATTAGTTCATACATACGTACGACTCCAGGGTTCGAAGGTGAGTGTTCAATGATCGTAGAGTCTACGTGTGACTAGTGTCATCAAGAAGCGTGATTACATGGATAACTCTCCGTGATTATTTAGGCTTACATAGATTGTTATACTGTTAAACTTAGATTAAGAGAATGGAAATCTCTCGTTCACTTCAAATGTTTTCATCACATTTCAAATTCGGTTCTGTTATAATGAGACTTGGGAGAATGAATCGAACAATGTTTATTGAAATAAAACCGTCAACACATTAAAATCATACCATCAAGAATACATTGAGCATGTACTAATAAGTTAATATGAAAATTATATGGTCGTTTTAATGATCAAGTTCAAAGTTTCAGGATTTATTTTTCGAAAATGCAATCAGCTTTACAATTATCACTGGGTATAACTATGGATATAATAATATATGTATAAATTTAGTGAATTGGTCCTCAAGATTGAGGTGGGTAAATGTATTTTTGTATGTGGGTGCAATATAAAGATTAATAAAATTGAACACATTGAATTTATACATCTGCAGGAGTGAATTCCGAATAAAACAAACTCGAATATTATAAGAATACCCGTTGTAGCGTAAAATATCCTGCTTACAACCATGACGGAGATTGTGTTTGGCAGTTCGAAATTGAAATAAATATTCAATAGGTTATGAAGCAATGTAAAGTACTTTGTATGTTCAAGTAAGTTCGCCTCGCATTCACCATCGCGTAAGAGTTTTCAGTTACAGTGTTCTGAGGCAGCAACACACAGAATATCAATCAAACGCCTTTAAAAAATTAAATGCCTGGTGGCATAAGCGTTACAGAAGCAAACTATCTTTTTAAGCCATTGTTTGCAGGCTTTTTACGTGCAGCTACAGGCGAATTTACGGATGCTGAAATAAACATTATGAACGACAAAATGTATATATGAATATTTCTCATATTGAAACTATCAATAACTTCTGAGTAGGCTAAAGTTGTAAAAAAATCATAATGCATCGCGATGCAAAATGGAGTAGCGCTAATCGAGAGAAATAATTCAAAATATGCTATCCCGTTGTACAATAGTTGTATTATGGTGATTGCCATGTTTACTGACATTCGTTTTATAAATTCCGCACAATTCTGTTTCAACTTTAATGTTCAAACATATTTAAAATTATTATTCCTGTTTTTATTCCAAATTGTTCCATAATCATTGGCCAATTTATGAACCTTAATTATTTTAGAAAATCAAATCTAGGCTTCAGAGTTTGAGAAACAAACTATGTTTACGTCTGCTCTACACTGATTTTAAGCAGCGTACAATGAATCCCTTAAAGTAACTCATGTGAACTCCTTCGAGATGTTTGAAATTATAATGAATGATGCGATAGGTTGATCAACAACAATATTATTCGTATGTAATGAAGAAATAAAGGAGTAAACAAGTATTTGTATACATGGTGTACAGTATTTTCAGCAGAATTAGAATAATTTATTATTTTGGATACCGGAAACAGTAAATGGTTCTGAAAGTCGGAAGATGATTAGTGTTAATCAAAAATACCCGGAGATTCACAGCTCGGAGCAGCCTTTTAATTATCATATATTCTCTGGGTATGGCAGCAGAATTTTCCCGTGATTAGTAACACAAAATATGTATTTTCTGTTCTAAGTATATAATATATATATATATATATCCTAATTTTAATTCAAAAACATTTCTCCGTAAATATTTGTTTTGAGATTTATCAAATGATTTGAGATTTGTTTATTTTTGGGATATAGCATACTTGGAAGCAAGTGAACGCTCTTTAAAATATGCGGGATTTTGATTACAATATTAGTATCGGTAATCAGAAATAATATCATCGAAATTCAGATTGATTATTTCCGGTAATCTCTCTATGAGGATAAAGGATGTCGAGTGAATCGAATTCGGGTAAAAAGATTAACCTTCCTCTTAAATAGATTTAATAGTTTAACATATAATTTCAGGTAAAATTTTATATTGTACTATTGCACAAGATCTTGGTGTTTCTATTGCTATACTGTTTCTCAAATTTTGCTCAGAATACTGCAATATATAAAAAATCAAATTTACCACTATATTGTAAGACGTCAGTTTCAAAAAGACGAATTAGTTTATCTTCATTTCCGTGGAAACACATCTTTCAGTAAGGCAACTTTTAGTACGAAATTTGAAAGAATCATGAACTCTGCACGCTTGTCACTGCATCTAGAATTTATTACCTACAGCAGAGTTCATTTACAAAATTTTGGTCTGAACATCATATGAAATAAGTCGGTAGAATTTGGACAGAAGCGTCTCGTTTCTCTCTCAGTATAATGAATAACTGTATTTTTCTTGTGTTATCCTGGAAAAATGAAGCAAATTAAGGTAATAGTAGCTGACATCAGTTTTTCAATAATTTCTGACTGTATATATACGTAAATTGTTACTGATATATGATATCACAAAACATGCTTTCATAAAAGATTCATGAGTCTATCATAGTGATGTAGTCAACACTGTCGAAGTTTTTAGAGGTCAATGAATTTTAAGGCTTTAAAAATTTCTTTTATTCTTGGATATCCCAGGAATGTGAAGCAATGACTCGGTCCAAGCACGGAATTTATTTGAAATTGTCTTTGTACACGTCGCTGCAAATGGCAGTACGTGAGCTCTTCAGACACCCGCTCAAATTCTGAGAATTATTTTTCTTCACAGTAATCTGACGGAGACGCTTCTACGGGAAATATCCGGTCAATTAAAATGAAATTTTTTGGAGTTTGACAAAATATTTCACTGCAGATTTTTATGATAGAATTGCTCATATGATATTTATAAACCGCAAGAAAACACATTTGCGAAGAAGACAAAGTGAGTTTACCCTCTATCGTGATTGTTCAAATGACAATCAATAATACTGTTATTCATATTCTCATTGTTTAACTTTTATATTATAATATACCGCGTAATTCGCATACTGAGCGTGGTTGATTCTCACGGTTATTCGTTAGTTGATAGTTTATTCAATTCAGTACAATCCAATTCATTATAATTGGCGTCGCGATCAGCTATGTCATTCCTTTAAAATTTCGGATCTCTCAATATAAACGGAACCTCGAGAAAAATCGAAAAGGATCTGGAATGGTTTGAACTTTGGTGTCTTAACAAGAGTGAAATACCTGATTTAATTATAACTGAGTATTTTCTTACTTCAGCAGGAGTAGATGTTTATGCTATGTTAAGATATTATCATTTCAATGCAACAACAAAAAGCCGGGCTATTCGTCAGTATATTCTTGATTTGCAAACACAAACTTCACGAGGTGCTATTGAAGATAAACTAAATGACAATTAAATAGATCCCTTAATCGCTAGTGTAAATGAAACTAATTTATATCGTCAGTTATTAATGTAAAATAATGAAAACTTTTGAAAAAGGTAAATAAATATGTGTACAACATGGAGATGTTACGGAGGAAAACAATTGTAAAAGTATCACTGATACCCAATGTGTTTTTTTGGAACCTTCAACCCTAAATGTCAGCCAAGCAACCCATCACAGCAGCAAAGTAATTTCGAGGTCATACCAAATAGAATACGCAAATTTAGAAAACGTATCTCCAATATTGACAATCAAAATTTTGGAAAATGTGTAACTTGTGATAAGCTATATTCCAGTTTTATTTACTGGCCAAACGCCTCGTATTTCTGTAGATTACAGGTTGACAATTAACCCAATCCACCAATCAACCCGATGCAGTGGAAACCACTCCGCCGTAATAATTCTGTGACAATGAAGCTAATATTGGTAGCCGCAGAAAACGAAAGCTTTCCACACGAAAATCTTAAGTGTCTCAATGTACTCGGCTGGCAGCTTGGTTTCATTTTTAAAGTAAAATACATAGGCCAAAAGCTAACCACAATTATACGCTATAAAAATCACCTGAAAATGTTTTACAACAACTAACTATTACCCCGGACAGTGTCCTCCGAACATTGCTAAATCTCAACACGAAAAAATCTCCCGGAGCTGACGAAATTACCCCGCTGATCCTCAAAAACTGTGCTTCTACTTTGTGTACGACCCTGACCAACTTGTTTAATCTCTCTTTAACCCAAAGTTTCGTTCCATGTGATTGGAAGAATGGCATCATTACCCCAATCTACAAAGTAGGAAACCGTTCCGAAGTATCCAACTATAGACCAGTAACACTACTACCGGTGATATCTAAAGTAATGGAGCGCCTCGTTGCAAAGAGCGTCACAAAACATCTGGAAGACAATTGCTTGCTCGCAGTCGAACAACACGGCTTCAGAAAAAGACACTCTTGCCTTTCAAACCTTCTGCTCTCCCTCGATGACTGGACACAAGCTGTAGACAAAGGTCTCACCATACACGCGTGTTATCTTGATATGTCCAAAGCATTCGATCGTTGTCAACCACAGTCTGTTACTACAAAAAATGGAGCAATGTGGCATCAAGGGTTCATTACTAGCCTGGTTTGAGGATTATCTCCGCGACCGTGTCATTCGAGTAAGGGTTGACGGTGCTTTATCACGACCCATTGCAGTAACGAGTGGGGTGCCGCAGGGATCAGTGCTTGGACCAATTCTTTTCCTGATCTATGTAAACGACTTACCGAAACTTGTTCGCAGCAAAATCTTGTTATTTGCGGATGACATCAAGCTGTGGACACAAGTACGCACAACTGAAGATTGCAGACAGCTTCAGCTGGACCTTGATGCCTTACAGAACTGGTCAGTTAGAAATGAACTACCTTTCAATTTCAGCAAATGCAAGGTATTGACTGTTGGAAGACATTTTGAGTTCTCTTACACCCTTGGTTCCCATATTCTTGAAAGCACTGACAAGGAGAAGGACTTGGGTGTGTGGGTGAGCAGCACGTTGAAACCGTCGCATAACGCCACAGCTGTCTATGAAAAGACGTCGCGAGTACTGCTTCTTCTTAAACGCGTGTTCGGGAGTTTCACGAAGCAAACTGTTCATCGAATAATTAATACGTACTTGAGGCCAACCATGGAGTATGCGGTTCAGGCTTGGTCACCCTGGCTACAGAAGGACATCAGCCTCTTGCAGAGAATATATCATCGGACCACCAAGCTCGTACGTGGTTTAAAACATAAACAATACGAAGATCGGATTACAAGCCTCAATCTCTTCGACTCTCGCTACCGCCGTCTTAGAGGCGATTTGATTCTTATGTTCAATATACTGCATACCCACAACCATCCCCTGAATCAACTATTCACACGACTACCACCACGAACAAGCCGGAGTCATAACTATACAGTACTTATTCCCGACTCGAGGCTGAACTGTCGAAGGTATTTTTATTCTGTACGTGTATGTTTTACTTGGAACTCCCTACCCCGTAACGTTGCACATTCACCCAACTTGGATATATTCAAATCGAACTTGGACAACTTCATGTCGATCAATCCAAACATTGAAACAATATATTCTGCATCATAAAGCTTTGAACCAATGCATCCAAGTAAACTATACATATTTACCCTATCAAACCGGTTGAAAACAATTTCTGCTCTATGTATTTTTACGTGATTCCTGAACTAATCAGTTGGCAAACAAACCCCGTTTTACTACCTATGTTATTTGTGATTCGCATATTATTCTGTGGTTTTTGTAAAGCTATGTGCTTTTTAGACCATTGAATTGAATTGAATTGAATTGAATTGAGTAGATAATATTCGGAATGTATGCAGAAATATGAAACCTATTCCAGGATACTGATATTACCAGGTTTACAACCGAACAATTTAATAGTTTTTCGTCACATTAGGTGGCGATTGTGGACTATAAATTCATCTACCTAACGGTATATAATATAATAATAATGAATATTCCTAGCTAAACCAATACATGCAATGTATGATCAGTTGTTTTTACGTGCGATAAAATGACACGTAATAGTGATTTTACAATTAGCAAGTCTAAATATAATTCCTTTTTCGTTAGTAGCAAAAAATGAAAGTGTCAAAGATGATAATACAAATGTTGCATAACGATTTGACGACACCTGCGTATTGACTCATGGTTACTATACAACTTGACTATACTTGACATTACATGTTTATTTTATACCTATTTCCTGAATGTATATTTACTATGATATGGTAATTGTGAAGCTATGTGCTTTTTGTGACCATAAATTCTTGAATCTTGAATCTTGAATCTTAAATTTGAATTTTTCAGTAAACATAACCACGAGAGCTGTACAATAGTGCAACCCCAATTCGGGCATCCTTGCGAGCAAAAAACCCTCAAATGCCGACTCGAGAGCAGTCAACCCCATCCTTGATAAGAAAATTACTATATAATGTCTCTAGACATAAGTACAATTTTGGGGCAACAAAATCGGTTAACATTGTGCAGTTTATCTGCCAGGTTCACCTTTCATTATCGCAGTAACGTAAAGGTGTCTACAACATCACCAAATATAGTGCACTAGCATTACCGCGAATGTCATTTATTAAACATTTATTAAACAAGCAATAAACACGGGGGCTAAGTGAACACGTCGTTATCCAGTTTGACCATCTGTGTAAAGATGTAAGACAAATTATGTCCGTGAAACATTATAGCTTTGATTGATGCACTTAAAATGCGATTAACTGCCAGCCGATAATCTGTAATATACATGAGTTTAGTTATGGCTAATATCTCATCTCAAGAAATTAATCGAAGTGAGATCTACATTTGTAATCAAGTACTCGAAAACCTCAATTTCAAATTAAGAATCCGATCTCGTGAATGGTTAATGGTATGAAACGTTCGTTGGCAACAGCCTAGGCAAAACCCAGTACCAGAGAGCTGGGAAACATTCCGTTTACTGAGAAACGAAGTAAAACATTTATCATCCAAGAAGTGTTGCACTAGTAAGAATGGATAACACGCATGGTGGATTTCAGCTCCAAAAGTGTTTTATCGTATGGTTAATGATCAATATAATGTGAAACCAGGAGTTGCGGTCATAAACATGTCAGCTGAACCAACAACAACAGGTTGAAAAGCTTGCAATCACTTCGCGTGCGTAGGTAAATGCCTTCTATCCTCGTCCTGAAAGCGTGCTTCAGAGGCAGAGCAAAGAAAATGCCTAACAAGAAGCCACCCTTGTTTGACGCCTCGGCAAATTTTAAAGGCTTCTAAACTGCAACCGTTAAAATGGACTGAGCCATTTATGCCTGAGTGGAACGAAATATCGAGTTTGAGCAGCCTCGAAGAGCAGCCTAACAGATCAAGCATTTTTAAAAGACCCTACCTGCAGACGTAGTCGAATGTCTTCGTTAAATCAATAAAAACAGCGTATAATGGCATACGCTGTTCTCGAGACTTTTCTTGAAGTTTTCTCAGGGAGAAAATCATGTCAACGGTTGATCTTTCCCTGCGAAAGCCACATTGAGATTGCGAGTAAATTCTATCAGCTAAAACTTGCAGCCGGATCTGTAAGACTTTAGCAAACAATTTGCCTACAACATTTAGAAGGGCGATTTCTTTGTAGTTGTTGCAGTCGCATGTATCTCCCTTATTCTTAAATAGCGTGATGATATTTGTGTCTTGTATCTCTTGTGTGACACACTCCTCCTGCCAGCACTGAAAAAGCAAATGACGAAGAGGTTGTAATAAAGCTGGTCTACAGCATTTGATGAGCTCAGGTGGAATTCCGTCGTCACCAGGGGGATTCCCATTCGCTAATCGGTCGATTGCTTTATTGAACTCATGAAGAGTAGGGAGAGTATCTAGATATTCAATAGTCGGCAACTGCACGAAATTTTCAAGTACATGCGGTAAAACCGTACTGTCCTTAGAATAAAGAGCGGAAAAGTGCTGTACTCATCATTCAATCTGCTGAGTTTTGTCAACAATCGGGTTACCAGATACAGCCCTAAAAGGATCCGTTTCAAGTTTGTTTGGACCAATGGTTCTCTTGATCCCATCATACCTACCGGTAAAATTTCCAGTATCTGCAGCTTTTTGCATACTGGGGCTAATTTCAGTCCAATAGTCATTTGCACATCGTTTTGCAGTCTGTTGGACCTTATTTCTAGCTGCTATTAGAAGTCGTAACTTTTCATCTGTTGACATACTCTCGAACCTCAAGAATGTTGACCGCTTCTCATCCAACACACCAGTCATCTCAGAAGCTTTTGCTTCGAACCAGTCGCCCGTTCGAGCTTTCTTTGGACCGAAAGTGGAAAGTGCGACTAGCATGTGCAACTTTTTTTTATCGATTTCCAGTTTTCTGAAGCTCATTCGAGTAGGGTTGTCTTGTTGAACGCGGCTGTGATGGCTTTTGCAAATCGTGCAGCTAGATTAAGTTCGCACATGGGAGTGACATCTATCCAGGGCTTAGCAGAATATTTGAGCAATGAAATCTTGCGTGGGGAAAATTCAGTTTAGCACAGAACAGTGTCGCATTCTGCGCTGTGATATAATCTGGTAGGGAGTACGTTTCCCTATATTAGTGCGCCTAACACGAATAAGATCAAGCTGATGCCAATGCTTATAGCGAGCATGTTTCCGAAAGACTTTATGCTGTTGTTTTGCTTGGAAGAAAGTGTTACTAACACAAAGACTGAATTTGTGCACATTTCTAAAATGCGTTGTCCAGTCTCATTGGTTTTACCTACACCGAACCTTCCGAGACAGTTTTGTCGATACTCGTAATCTGCAACAACTCTGGCATTCAAATCACCCAATAACACTACACAGTTTTTTGTGGCACATTCTTGAGTACTGTTGAGAGGTTATGATAAAAAGCGTCTTTCTAAGCAGGCGTTGCAGAGAGCGTCGGTGCATAAATTGACAAGCGTAATGGTACCAGTAATGCACTTCAGATTTAAAGTCCAAATCTGTTCTCGCTCATTGCTTCTCGGTTCTGCTGCTTTCAGTAGGTCGTTTATAACGCAAACCCAACTCCATGCAGTCGAGGCTCATCAGAACCCCCTCCTTTCCAAAATTGTGTAATCTTTTTCTGTTATCATACCAGTGTCTTGTAATCGCATCTCTTGCAGGGCAGCCACGGCGACATTCAGCTACTTTAGCTCATTGTTGATGACAGCAGATTTTATTACGCCTCTGATATTCGAGACGTCGTCATGAAAGCCTGGAAGCATGGACCGGACGTTCCAGGTTCCCGGTTTCAGAACTGACCTTTGTTTTTTTAGTAATTCGTTTCGCTGGTGCTAAAAAATACCGTCTGCTAGTCGGTTGATTCATAATCCCTATGCACCTAATTAGGATAGCAGACCGTGGCGGGACGACATCTTAACGACTGAGGGCTGCACAGCTTGAGGCGGGCGGAGGCCGTCCAATGAGACATAAAAGTCTCTCTCACCGTAGGAAGCAGGCTCAGGCGATGAGCTCTACGCCAATCGATCCATAGGTTTTAACCGGTATCTGCTGCTTCCCGTTTTATTATCCGTAGAAGCGGAATGGACTGTCCTCTCCATTAGTGTGTTGTGATATATGCCAGTGCAGTTTAAAACGAAAACCTAGCTGTTTCCCATGCAGCAAGTGCTCTCTCTCCACGGCACCGCCGGAACCGAAGGAACAGCTAGGCTGATACGTTTGTACAACGTTGCTGGGTCACGCAGGACCGCGCGTGCAGGCTAGGAGCTGGACTTGGTTGCCAGTGGCTATATGAGACGCGTGACACTGTAGCATTTTTGTAATTGGGAGCTTATCCCAGAAACCGCCCCGGCCGTGACGAACTTATAACCCATCCAGAGATTAAGCTAGCAGCAAAAGCATACAGGGTAGTTTACTTATTTCAATAAAGACCTTCCATACAGGTAAGACATTCCTAATTTTTATTGATAACTTTTCGTCTGCATTTAAGTGCCCATGCTTCATTTTCCAAGGACGAAATGAAGTTCATCGGATCAAGGATGCAGATACCTTGATGTATGACCTTCGATAGGTCATAAACTGGACATACCAGTGAGACTTTCCACTGACCCTCAATAATAGCCAAAACTTGTCAGCACTGATTGATAAGATTTCACTCCAGGTGTCAGAAAATTCTCTCACTGTTAAGGCCACACAGCGTGTTAAGTATTTGGGATAACTAGTTAGGACTGATTTCAAATGGAAAGAGTAATGTGCCGCTGCAGCGCAACGTGCTCGCAAAGTAATTTTCCGGCTGAGGTTTGTGATATCCAACAGAAGACGCAATGTATTCCTTCCCCTTTACAAGACATTTGTTCGGTCTCATTTGTGTCCAGAAGTGGTTTCCTCAATATATGAAGGACATCGTTTGACTCTGAAGCGTACAGCATCTCGCAACTCGCAACTGGTAATAGTGTGGGTCAGCGAGGGAAACCTCACGCTGCAATCTTGGAGTCCATGGATCCAGTTGATGGGGCACTATCTAGCCCAGTAGAAGTTACAAGTGGCGTACCTCAAGGCTCAGTCTTGGGGCCAATACTCTTCCTCGTGTACGCGAATGATATACCCGAAATCGTACGCAGAAAAATCATTTTATTTGCGGATGACATCAAAGTCTGGACTAGCATACGCACCATAGAAGATTGCGAAATTCTGCAAAAAGATCTCGAAGCACTTCATAACTGGTCCTTGCGGAACTGCTTACCATTCAACATCCAAAAATGTAAAATGTTGAACGTCGGTAAATCATTCGAATTCTCATACTCTTTGGGATCTCAGCAACTTTCATGGGTTACTGAAGAGAAAGACCTGAGCGTGTGGATTAGCAGTAACCTGAAGTCTTCACGGCACTGTTCTGTTGTATGCAAAAAGTCCTGCCAAATCTTAGCATTGCTCAGAAGGATCTTTGGTCGTTTCTCAAAGCAGATACTCCCACGTATAATTAACACCTGTATCAGACCAACAATGGAGTATGCTGTTCAAGCATGGTCCCCATGGTTACAAAAGGACATGACCTTGCTGCAACGGGTATACGACCGCGCTACAAAACTGGTGACCGGGCTATACAACAGGCCATACGAGGAGCGGATTGCAACGCTAAACCTCTTTGACTTTTCGTACCGTCGTCTCAGGGGTGATTTGATCCTGCTTTCCAACATTCTGCATACAGTGGATCACCTACTTGAACACTTGTTTCATCGGCAAGAAGCACGTGGTAGCAGATCGCATGGATACAAGTTAATTATTTCACACTCCAGATCAAATTGTCGAAGGTTTTTCTTTGCTCTCAGAATCTGTTTTCTATTGAACTCCCTGCCCCCACATATCATTTGCGCAACAAGCTCGAACATGTTCAATGCTGAACTTGACAAGTATATGTTGACCAAACCCAACCTTGCACCTGAATACACGTGCTGACTTTCTATATGTATAAAACATTTGTGTTGTTTTTATGAAGTCCTTATATTTTTAATTTGTGGTTACTGTAAAGTATTTGCTTTATGACCATTAAAACTTTGAATTACCTTGAATTACTTTAATCTCTTCTCACTTACGCGCTTTCAATTAAGAGGCGACTTAATTGAAATTATTAGGATCTTGAAGGGGTTAAGCGACGTTACCACGAACGACTTATTTGCCTAAAGACCCGAGCTAGGCACCAGCGGGCATTCACTCAAACTTGCTAAGGAGCGATGTTATCAAGGAACTCGGAAAAACGTTTTCAGGCTTTTTCACTAGTTTTAGGAAGGGATCGGACCGCATCTGGTGTAAGCTTTTTTCCTGAATACTCCCCCTAATTGCTATGCAACATTGAGTATCTCGTGAATAAAGTTAATGCTAATGTTCTGTTTTTTAATACGCAACTCTCCTCCAGCTGAGCTCTCACTGTACCGGTGAAGAGAAGTTTCTTTTTATATTTCCAGCATCAATCATAACGAGGATCTTCTCATATACAAAACGATAATCTCTTGTCGTCGCGTTTGTCAAGGATATCCAAAGCACAACAAGAAAAAACGTTTTGGCAGTGGTACATTCTTCTGTACAGCTTTCAACAGAAAGCAATTTTGGACGCTCGAATAATTCGTTAGCCACTCACTGTCCTGTGCAACTGAAGAGAACTGCACTAATCCTGCCTGATAAGGGGTAGATCCTGTCTGACTAACCTTTTTAATTTTCTTAAAACTGCCACTAATAGGATGGATGAAAGGAAGGCTGTCGATGCCCTCTACCTAGACTTCAGCAAGGCTTTCGATTCCGTAAATCACCGCCTTATAGAGATTAAGTTAGCAACAAAACGCATACGGGGTAATCTACTTGCATGAAAAGAAGCCTTCCTTGCAAGTAGGACATTCAAAGTTCGGGTAGGATTTACACTGTCGAACCAAAACGACGTGATCGGTGGGTTACCCCAAGGGTCGGTACCGGTCCCCTTCTATTCCTGAATTTCATTAATGAATTGTCGTCTGCATTGAAGTGCCCCTGCTTCATTTTCGCCGATTATGTCAAGTTCATCAAATCATCGGATGAAGATACCCTTATGCACGACCTTGAACGGGTCATAACCTGGTCATAAGAGTGGGACCTCCCATTAAATCCTAATTAAAGCCAACTCTTGTTAGCACTGGTTGATAAGATTTCATTCCAGGTGTCGGGAAATTCTCTCAGTGTTACCGCCACACAGCGTGTTAAGGATTTGGGAGTACTAGTTAGGCTGACTTCAAATGGAAGGACCAAAACGCCGTTGCAGTTTAACGTGCTCGCAAAGTACTCGTTCGTCCGTGTTATCCAGCAGGAGACCCGATGTTTTCCTTTCCCTTTACATTGCATCAGTTCGGCCGCATTTAGAATATTATGTCTAGGCGTTGTGCCTTTTCTAAAAAATGAAATCTTTCGTCTTGAATGCGTACAGCGTCTCGCAACTCGCATGATTAAGGGTCAGCGAGGGAACCCTTACGCTGCACGCCAGAAGTCCCTAGATCTTTTCTCACTTACGCGCCGTCGATTGAGAGGCGACTGAATCCAATCTTTGAAGATCTTGAAGGGGTTAAGTAGCGTTATCACGAAATAATTTATTGCCTAAAGACCCGAGCTGGCGCCCACGGACATTCAATCAAACTTGCTAGGGAGCTATGAAGACCAGACTCCCGGAAAAACGTGTTCAGCCTTAAAGTGGAACATTTCTGGAACCGGCTCTCAGAAGAACTTTCATCCTACAGTACTTTCGCGAGTTTTATAAATGGTTTGGACCTCATCTGGGGTAAGCATCTACCTGAATACTCCCCCTAATTGCTATGCAAGTTTACGTGGTACACAATTTTAAGCGTTTTCTGGTAAATAAATCAAATGCTAGATTTTTTTGAATACACAAGTCTACTTTAGCTGACCTCTCATCATACTGGTGAAGAGAAATTTATTTTTAATTTCCCAGCATCATTCATAACGAGGTGGTTCCTAAATACAACCCGGATATTCTCTTGGCGTCGCGATCGTCGAGGATATCCTAATCATAATAAAAAAACGCATTGGCTGTGCTGGTTGCTTCTCTACAGCTATCAACAGAAAAAAATCCTGTACGTTAGATTGGGTCGTTAGCCACCTATTGTCCTGTGCACTTACTGGTGTGCTTTGATTGATAATTGTCAAGCGTTAGAGAAAAATTTTATCTACTTCTTTAAGGCGTTCGACCGCGTGACCCATCGCCGATTGCTTGTCAAGCTGAATGGTCTGAGTATTCATGGGTGTCTACTTAAGTGGATCGAGGCATTAATCTCAGGGCAGGTCAAACCGTGTACAGGTGAATGGAGTTTTGTCTTCAGAGATGATAGCAAGCTCCGGAGCGCCGCAGGGATCTGTGCTCGGCCCATTGTTATTCAAACTTTTTGTGATTGAGATTCTAGACGCAGTAGTAATCGATTGTCTTTTTTCGCTGATGATCTCAAACTGTGGGCCTCTGTCAGTTCCTGTGATGGCCACAAGCAACTGCAAAAAGCAGCTGATGACTTAGTCTGGTGGACACATCGCTGGTCAGTGCCTATAAATGAGGACAAGACAGTGGTCATGAGCATATACTTCAGTGACACTGGTGTTGAATACTTTCTGGGAGTTAGGCTCATTTCAGCGGTGACGGTTAAAAAAGACTTAGAGATTCTGGTTATGGATTTTTTGAAGTCTAAGGCTGACACTTGTCGTAGAATAGGCAGAGCTTCCAGGATGCTCTGCGCGAATCGGCATTCATTTGCTACAATGTTCCAGACACTTTTCTCTGCGTATGTTCGTCCTCTTTTGGAATATGGTCCAGCTGTTGCATGTCCTCGGTCTGAAGGCGAATGCGTCTAATTGGAGAGAGTTTAAAAGAGGGGGACTAAGATGGTTCACGGAATGCGCCCCTTCTCGTACGAGAATAGAAGGAGCTCACTGAAACTTTAACCCCTAGAACTTGGCAGGGAAAGATTTGACCTGCTCCTGACACGCCGTATTCTTCTCGGTTAATATGGAGTCTAGTCCCTCCGATAATTGCGATTAGTAGTTGAGTCGAGGGCTCGTGTGCATGACCTTAAGTTGCATAAGCCTAGAAGGCTAAAGCTGAGTAATGCAAGCACACTATCCACGCAGGTGGTGAACACTTGGAACTCTCTACCGAATGGGCTCCTGTCTTTACCATCAGAACAGCTATTCAAAAGAGCGTTGGATCAGCATTTGTTGAGACGGTACGTTGCGCGGTACATTCAACTTGGTTGTATTTTCCACGCTTTTCTACATAACCTATTTCCGAATCGCTGTTCTTTGATTTTGCTGTAAATTGGTAATCAATTTATCGCATTATATACACATCGTAACTAGAATAATCATATTCTATTACGTTTTTGAAAATGTTTATATATATATATATATTATATATTGCTATTCAATTTTTTTTTAAAAAACCGAACTATGCCTAAAGTTTCATCTCCCTGCATTTCAATTGAATGTAGTAAGGAAGTAGTGAAAGGCATAGCTTTTGATGTGTGCCAGAGATATGCGCATCCAAAATGCTCTGGCATTCTTGCCAAGCATTACGAAACGTATTGTAAAAATAGTTTCATGGAATGGGTATGCTGGGAGTGTAAGAGAAACGCAAGGGAAGTATTCCTGAGTACCTCTGCTAGTAGTTTGAACAATGTTGCAGCAAATAGTAAGAATTCTCCGTTGTCCTACGCCGAGGTCGTACAAAAAACACCCCTGTCAACAAAAGCCGGCCCTGTCCGCAGTACCATCGGTAAGAATAAAAATGCAACACAGGGGGGTAAAGAGAACCATACAAAGGAAACTGTCGATAATGATAAATGTACGGTAAAATCACAGCAAGTTAACTACGTTGCTTCAGAAAGGCAAATAAATGCCTCAGCTGAGCAAGTTAGTAAGCTTGCTGCACCCCATAAAATGACGGAAACGAGGCCATCTCGTGTTCTGCTCATCCTAAATAGGGGAGAGCCGCTGATTCGCGAAAGCAAATCCCGGCGCCAAATGGACCGTTCCATGGTTCAAGAAATTTTGCGCATGGCAGGGCTAATTAACTGCCAGGTAAAAAGAGTCCATCGTGTAGGCCGGCGGAACCCAACTGTAAGAAGTGCTCGTCCGATCTTGTTAGAATTTATAAACCAGCAGGACATGGATACGCTTCTTTTAAAAAGTGCTTACCTTGAACGCTACACAAATGGGCGTTTCAAAGTTGTCCAGCATAAGGGGCCTTAGCCACATTTTCATAGAAAGCCTTCAAAAGCGCCCATGACTGACTTGAGAACTCCTATAAAGAGATCAACCTTAGCCACCATAAAATGTTTAAGTCATCTGCGGTAGTTGTCATTGAAGATGTACTCCAAAATGGCCCGCCGGTAGAACACGGGCGCATGGATAACTCGCTATTCAGTAGGCTTCTGAACGTGAAAAATCTATGTACAACTGCCATTAGGCCGGTGCAAGCTCGTTCGCAAGGGTAGTCTAGCCACTTATCAACTTCTTCGGTTTCAAAAAACGGGGTATCAGCAACGGTGCTTCCACCCCGAGTACAGTTAGATTAAAATGTGCGCAGAATAGAAATACCCGTGTACTGTACACAAATGCTTGCAGTATACGTAATAAATGGGGTGAGCTGCAGCTTGCTGCACTGGAAAACCAGGTCGACATAATTGCCATCTCCGAATCATGGTTGAAACCAGATGATCATGTTCCGTCATTTGTATCAACTAAGTATGCCATCTATCGTCAGGATAAAGATATTGGTGCTACGGGAGGGGGAGTGGCAATGATGATAAACGAAGAAATCCCCCACAGTGAGACACCGATAAAGATTGCTTCTCACTCAATCCATCTAACATCGGTATTTCTCACTGTCGCTAGAAGAAGACTGGCACTTGCATGTGCTTATAGAAGCCCGACTGCTTCATCATTAGACGACCAATTACTGATGGACACATTGGAAGTACTAAAAGGGCAATGCAACGCATTACTAATTGTTGGAGACTTCAATCTCACGGGCATTGATTGGCGTACTGGAATTCCTTCACCAGAGTCAGTTGAGTCGCAATATCTAGACTGGTTTCATGTCGGGGCCTTTTATCAACATGTCAGGGAACATACAAGGTTTAGGACAGGACATACTCCGACAACACTAGATTTGGTTCTATCGTCTCATGAAAGAGATATTTATGGAATCAAATACCTTTCGCCACTAGGCAAGAGCGACCACGCTGTAATTCTTCTTGACTGGACTTTAGTGCATCCTAGTCCTCAAGTAAAGATGTCCCGCAACTTTGGTCGAATGGACATCGTCCACCTACAAACTAAAGCAATGAATCTAAGTTGGGAACCAGACGAATTAGAACCTAGTGTAGAAATCAGGTGGAATATTATAAAAGGGCACCTTTTACAACTACAGGATGATTTTGCTCCTCTACAATCAGTGAGAACGCGAGGAAAACCACCCTGGTGGTGCGCGTCTATTCGCAAGGCTATTAGATGTCGTGACCGTAGCTGGAGGGCCTACAAATTCTGTGGAACTCACAGATCTAGACTGCAGTACATACAGACCAGAAATTCAGCTGTTGCGCTGCAAAGGAAAGCTAAACGGGACTTCGAATCACGAATTGCCAAAAAACCAAAGATTAACTTGAAATATTTTTGTAGCTATGTTCAGTCTAAGCGATCATTAAAAAAAGAAATAGGTACGTTAGTGCTGGACGATGGCAATACGGCCTTGACTGCACCGGAAAATTCGATGCTTTGCATTCATTCTTCTGCAGTGTTTATCGGCGCGATTCAATTAACTGTCAGAAAACTTTTCGAAGCTACCTTACTCCAGGGTATACTACCGAATGATTGGAAACGAGCGGCGGTAATAGCCATATACAAAAGGGTCCCATTTCGGATGTACGCAACTACAGGCCAGTAAGCCTGACAAGCATTCTTTGCAAGTGCTTGGAAAAAATCATTCGGCACCAGGTATGTAAACATTTGGTAGCCAATTCCTTCCTATCCGATGCCCAGCACGGATTCTGGAAAGGAAGGTCCTGCCTAACCAATCTTCTAAGCTTTCTGGACGAAGTGACATTACGCCTCGATGAAGGGAGAGTAGTCGAAGTCTGCTATTTTGATTTTCAAAAGGAATTTGACTCGGTGAACCATAGGTACCTTCTGCACAAACTAAGTATGTGTGGCGTCACAGGTGACCTACATCGATGGTTAGACAGCTTCTTATCTAATCGCACTAACTATGTTAGAATTGCAGGGGAGTGCTCGCAGGAATCACTGATTATCAGTGGAGTGCCTCAAGGCTCGGTGCTTGGTCCATTACTTTTTCTTATTTTTGTAAACGACCTGGCAGCGTGCTTGAGTTCACGCTGCTTCCTGTTTGCTGATGATGTTAAGATCCTAGGAACCGACAGTAGAGATACGCTTATGTCTGATTTAGAAAAAGTAATCGAGTGGACAAAGACCTGGGACTTGTCACTAAACCTGGGGAAGAGCTGTCTTCTGACGACTGATTTAGCGACAACCCAACTAGAATTTGGAGAAGGAACTATCAGAATAGCGGCTGCTCAGAAAGTGAAGAATCTTGGCATTACTATAACAGGCGATTTTAAATGGGCTACTCAATGTGCCGAAGCTGCAAACAAGGCTCGCAGAGAATTGTTCAGACTTCGCTCAGCGTTATCTTGCCGAAAACCTTCAATCTTCATCCCCTTATACAAAGTAGTCGTGCGGCCTCACTTGGAGTACTGCGTTCAATCCTGGGCACAGTACTTAAAAAAGGATATAGCATGTCTCGAAAGGGTCCAGCGCCTTGCGACTAGGATGGTTGAGGGTCAGGCAGGTAAAACTTATGAGGCTAGACTCAAGGACCTCGGTTTGTTCTCACTAAAGAGACGGCGGCTGCGAGGTGACCTAATAGCAGCCTTCAAGATTCTAAAGGGTCTTACAGGTGATAATATTACTGAAATCCTTAAACTTGCGCCTAAAGCAGCTACAAGAGGTAATTCCATGAAACTTCTTAAGAGTAGGCCCAGGTTGCTGGCACGTGAGCACTTTTTCAGCAACCGTGTGGTCAACTTCTGGAACAAGCTCCCAGATTGTATAGTAAGCCTCCCAAATGTGTTGAGCTTTAAAAGGGAATTAGACGTTAAATGGTCTATCATATTTTCGCATATTGTCTAATAAAAAAAAACAAAAAAACGTATTTTTACATTTTTATCATATCTGTCTTGGCCTGGACAACCTGACAGTAAATTAGCCCACATGCAGTCTATGACTGTGTTTCACTTTACCTCAACTAGGCTAGTGATTTCATACACCACACATTGTTCACGCATATTATTGCATTGTTTTCTGAATAGCTGACCTCTCACCGTGCTGGTGAAGAGAAACCCTACCTTACTTTCCAGTTATTCGGAAGCAAGAACGTGTGAAAAGTACGAACGGTATACTCGATATCGAAGTGCCGGGTGCTCAACCGCATACCGTCGAAGGAAATCTGGGCGCGTGATTGGCTTTTAGTCACCTTCAGCCCTGTGCAACTTGAAGTTGAAGTTGAACTTGAACTTGAAACGGCCTTGATTTAGGTCAACCAAACGACGCGTGAATTTGATAATCCATTCTGTAATGTGTTTACCGAAGTGTGGTCGTCCCGATGGCCCTAAGTGCTATCGAAAGTAAGTCCTCCTTATTTTGTTATTAATAGAAATTTACAAGCTGCTTATTTTCGTTTTATTTAGTTCGCTCCGGTCGATAAATAACCTATAAAATCTGAAACCGTTTTAGGAAAAACTAACTTATTGTTTATCACTTAATTATAGATTAAGCAATTATTGCTTACCTCTTTATTGGTGTAATTCACTTTCTCTTTCGATTTGAGCACCGTTATGTGGTCAATAAATTTTGAGGCGCGATACGCCTAGCGCACTCAAATAACAGTCAATTGGCGTGCCTAATAGAGGCGCATGTTGAACAGTAACTTGTCATCCTGTAATCATTAGCAGTAAAAAGCCTGGCCTATAAACAGTTTGTCGGTTTCGTCAATGGGATGGCATTCAACAATGAACGAATTTTGCGAATCAACGTTCTAGACGAAATACGTGACTTACTTTCGTGAAAGATTTTTCTTTCCTCAAAAGCGAACCAGATATCCAATTACTGCGGTTGCTTTAAATTGTTTCTTACGACGTTGTTGTTAATACAACTAATGAAATTCTCATGTGATCTAACTTTTCTAGTGTCTATTTATTAAGCAATGCTATGTTTAATAAGTTGGTTACATGAAGAACATAATTGTAAGTGAAATGTCTCAAATGCGACACAAATAACATACAATTTGTTACGCTCAGTTTGTGCGTCCGTATCAGAAGTACTTCATTAAAATCTCTGTGCTCTTGCTGTAATCCATATCAGAATAAGAAAGAGCTCAAATTGAATTTTGTACTTCTTGCTCTAAAAATAATTGTATAGTATATTATAGTATATAGTATATTAGTTATTAAATTAGAAAAAAATCGGAACAAATTAACCTTACTGGCGGAGCGAAATAGGTGGAGGTGTGTGCAAGATCCAACCCGCTGCATTGTGTCAGACTTTTTAGCCAAAGGCTTTGGTCGAGAACCCGAATATTTCTCCTGTCTATGCATAGGCGAACTGGCAGTAACATAGCCCGCATACAACCATGACTATAATTACAAAACCCAACTCCATATTGCGTCGGCCGTTGCGTACGATAAACAGGGTCAACTTACCTGCTGCATACCTTAGGGCCGTTAAGCGAAAACAAGCTACTGCTAGCCCTATTCTTCAAACTTTTTCTGACCTTTCCCCTCCCCCATCCACTCGTAGAAACTCCGTCTGTCAATCTCAGCCATACAAAACACCGCGCTGAACGCGTTGGAACATCCTGTTTTCGCGTACTTACAGATCACTTCCTGAAACCACGGCCTTTGTTCACATCGGTACAAAGCCTTTGAATAGAAAACGCATTGCGGTCGAAAAATTCTCAGCCTGCAGTTCAAGAAATTTGTAGGACCACCATGAGTCACTCACCCTCATTTGCTCTGTGTGCAACCACCGATGAAAGGGGCAACAAGATACCAGGGATTATGCGGGTCGCTGCAATATCATTCTGTGAGACTACGCAATCAACTCCATTGGATTTCAGAGCGCTCTATAGAAAGTCTTCAAAAACGACTCCAAATTACTCATGGTCTCGAAATGCGTTTTGCATCCTTTAAGTGCAGTGTCCTGCTGTAGGACATCGACTTATCAAACAGGACTTTATTACTTGACAATCAAGCGCTTGGAATTGTAGATCGTTTTACGTATCTCGGTAGTTGTATCAATAATTCTGCATCGTTAAATGACGAGATCTCGGCACGCATTTCTAAAGCGACCGTTGCATTCCACAACCTAGGTCATCTCTGGCGTCAGAAAGGACTGTCTCAGTTACTCAAGTGTAGAGTTTACAAAGCGACAGTTCGGGCTGTATTACTGTATGGCTGCAAAACTTGGAATTTACGTAGATAACACATTCAGCGTCTCCAAGTATTTGTCAACCTATGCTTTCGCAACATTCTAGGAGTTAGCTGTTACAATCGCATACGCAACGATGCTCTCCGAAATAAGTTCTATGGTAGTAATGTTAATATAGAAAAACAGAACAACCTGCATAGGTCACGCTGTTTGGGCCACGTTTTACGGATGCCGGACAACCGACTTTCGAAACGAATTCTTTTTGCGACGCCACATCGTGGTCGGCTTAAATTTCGGGGTGGCCAAACCGTCTGGTGGCGTAGGCAGCTACGAACCCTTACTAGTAATCTTTCCAAAGTCGGCGCAGCTCGTCTTCCAGACTGGAGTCTTTCGCAATGGCTAGTTACGCTTCAGGATATTTTCCGAAACCGTGTTCATTGGTGGTCTTGTACTAAGCATCTTCTTGGAGTGTTTGCTTAACGTTGTATGTTTTCAAGCGGAGTGACGAGAAAAGCTTGTTATGATGCATGACAGTGAAAGCCTCAAGGAAGCTGTCATACTGTTGTCGCTCTACTCGTTCACGAAAGTTGTTTGAATGCATGTTCCATTCGAGGTGTAAGCATCTCCTCCTAGTTTGTTTGTGCTTACTTTTTATATAGAATCCGTAGCTATTTAAATCTCACCCTTCCCCATCTTCTAGGATTTTCTTTTCCATGGTTGTGAGGCAGTTATGCACTCTGGAATGCTTCCATTGTAATGCTCTCTCTGATGACGACTATGATGACATTTTGTTTCTAAGCTTTCGATATAAGATTTTACATTACAGCACAATAATCGTGCAGCATTTCGTGTGCAATCGTGCAGCATTTCTGTGCTGTGCGGCTAACATCGTGCTAAATAGATTGGCCAACAGTAGTGGGCTGTATGCTGAAACACACTGAAGTCTCGCTATCATTTCTATTCCCCCGTCATATCTAGGCTTGGTCAACCTGACAGTATCTTAGCCCGCGTGCAGTCTGACCGTGCGGCACTTTGCCTGGATTAGGCTTGTGCTTTCATACCATACGATACACAGTAATACAGTACTTTGCAGTACTTTCGTGCTGTACGGCTAACACCGTGCACTTTGCCTGGATCAGGCTTGTGCTTTTATACATCATACATTTAAGCACCTGCTTGCCAAGCTTTGTCATTTTGATAAATCAATGTCATGCAGCTGAACTGCACTTGATATGTGCAAAACACATTCCGAATGCTGGCACATTACTAGATAGCTTGTTTGATGCAGCTTATATCTCATTTTATTAATCGAAAAGCAGCACCAAAACATCCATATTCAAATCGAAAAGATTTCCACCCGACAGAACATAGACTTTGTAAGTTGGACCGCCTTTCCGTGCTCTAATGGTATCAATTAGAAAATCTATTGTAAACAAAAAATGTTGCCTCTCTGTCAGGCACCAATCGTGGTTGGCAATTTCTTCAGAAAAATCGCTGTAATCCGTAGCACGTGTAGGTCATATTAATTTGCCACTGGCAGTAAGCTGTATGCAAAATCACGCTGCATTCTCACTACCATTTCTATCCTATTTTCTTTTATCACATCTGTCTAGGCCCGTGACAACCTGACAATATTTAAGCCCACGTGTAGTCTATGACTGTGAAGGCACTTTGCGCCGGATCAAGCTTTTGCTTTCATTCAGGTTGATCAGGTATGTACAAATAAGGGAATGTTTGCCCCACCAGATCACTACCTGTGTAAAATCAATTTAGAACGGTGTTAGCTGTACAACGCAGCAGCGCTGCGCATTTTCACAGCCATGCATTGGAACGACCATTCTGGTTGCGTCTAGGCCTGGGCAACCTAAAAGTATCTTAACCCACGTGCAGTCTCGGACTGTGCGGCACTTTGCCTGCATCAGGCTTGTGCTTTCTTACCTATTTTGATTATTATCCGGCTATTTAATTACATTCATTTATTGCAGTCCTCGGAAACCCAAGCCGGAACTTCTCATTACTCCACAAGATCGCAGTTCTACGGCGATTCAGCGCTCCTCGGTCTATGCTGCCACTCCATTTGTTCAAGTAATTGAAAGTGATGCCCCAGTGGAATACGGCGAATCAATCCCGGACATCGTAGACTGTCTGAATGTCAATGACCAGCAAGCATTGGCACGTCGTGAAAAATCTCGCCTGGCTGCCAAACTCCGTCGTCAGAAAGAGAATCAAGCCTTGGTAAAGTTGCGGTTGACTTTACCGATACACGCTTATCGGCCACTGCCGTCTGACAGGAATTTGTCGTGCCTGGTTTCAAGTCCCGTCTCGAAGACTGACACGATTGTTTCCTTTGATGCAAGTGCTCTGGAAGGTGTCCAGAGTTATCGAAATGCAAGTTGCTTGTCAACGTTTCAACATCAAAATCCGAAGCAACCGTCTAGTCACATTTGGGCTCCGGAATTTGAGAAGGCTGTCACAGTTCGTCTAGCAGGCAACTCTCTTTGTCTGTACAACTGGCTTTATCCAACATTGTTGTCGGGTAAATCATTGTTTATTGGTTGAATAATTTCACCAATTATTTATTTTTCTTCCACAGTGTTAATCGCCTGACCTCATGTGCTCTTGTTATTGCAATGTTTACCTCCCGTTCAAACTTAAATGAATGGTTGTGCTAAGACTGATGTAGTGCAATCGAACTAGCGTCTGGTGACATCGGCTCTTAATTGTTTCGTTTGGTTCAACAGCTTTTGTAGACTTACGTTACTTTTGTGCGGCTGACTCCGTGGGTGGATTAGCCGGGTTCAATGCCGTCCCATATGACGCTAGACCACGCGTGTTGATCGTAGGCGACATCGTAGTCCTGTCGCGTTCTCACGTTCGAACGCTGTAGACGATACTTACTTTAATTACTTTTGTGCGACTATCTCCTGCTGGAGGATGATTCGGCTTCAATGAAGAGTCTTGGGAATTTGGGTAGAAAGCGGCGTCCCCATAACCACTCGTCGTTTGTTCGAGTCAGCTTCTCTAGCCTTTGCACAGCCAAGTGCGACCTGCAAGGCAGCAGGGAGTTGCCAGAAAGAGGTGCTGTGCACCAACTAACCGTCTACTAGACTATGCTCCAGGTTTTTCATCAGGGTTTTCTCCCGAAACCTTTCCCGCGATCGGGTATCCCGCAAGGCAGCTGATGTTTAAAATCAGGGTTTTCCTTCCCTTAGATGAAATGCCCTCCCAAGCTAACGAGCTCCATCTGCCCGAAGCAGGCAGGCACCAGTCACTCGCCCTCATCCCTTCTCCTGTTGGTAGAAGCAGTTCCGCCGGGCTCGCGGAGCCACTCATGCAGGCCAGAAGCTGGACTTGGTTGTCAGGCTATTTGAGACGCGCGCCATATGGAAGCATTTTATAAACAGTGGGAGCTTATCTCCACTGCCACCCCGGCTATGCCAAACATTGGAACCATTGGAACCGTAGACGATACGTAGTCTCAGTGCATCTACATCATACTTCACAGTTGACAGTCAGGTTTTCACTTGATCACGTGGTCATCGATGCCATGTACGAGCTTCGAGGATAAGTTCTCTGAGCGCTTGATCTATTTTCCGGTGGACGTGGTCAAACCAATACAGTCTTTGCCGTTGAATTTGCAGATGAAGCGGCGGTATTCTGTTACAACCTGCCCGTTAGATTGCATGCTCAATATATCGGAAGGTCGAACAATTTCGAAGTTAGTACGTTATGTGACCTCAGCGGCTATGTATCTCACGTCCTTAAATCAGTACAGGGCAGATCGCTGCTTGGTAAACACGTGTTTTAGTCTTGAGGCTGATCTTTGGCCGCACCACGCCTTCCGAAAAAGGGCGATTCTTTACTGCAGAGGTCAATGATACCCCTATTTCTAACTTGATTGGCCAGAGGTAGTAAGCTGCATGCTGAAACAGGCTGGCGTCTCACTACCATTTCCTGTTCTTTTTTCTTTCTCATATCTGTCTAGGCCTGAGTAACCTGACAGTATCTTAGCCCACGTGCAGTCTTTGACCATGTAGCACTTTGCCTGGATCAGGCTTGTACTTTCATACACATACCCAGTCTAAAAAGACAAATTCATGGCCGCTGAAATCCCGCGTTTTCACTGCAAGTAATCTTGACACGTGTTTTACAGAGCACCGTTTCTGCTTAGCCAGCATCTCTGTATCGAAAACTTCATGTTATGCATTACGTATACTGTCTCCAAATTAAGCATTATCTCTCTTTTGCTGCTACCCTTTTCCATCAAATCTGTTTTTAGCTGAATATTTCAATCACGTGATTATCACTACTGTTTCGCACTCGAAGTCGCTCACGTGATTTCGAGGATTTAATCGCTGCTTATCGATTTCATCATCATTCGTGCATTAGCTGTGCCTAATTGATTGTATGCCATGGCTCCGCTTGCATCTCGGCGCAACTAAGAACAACATTTCTGTGCTGTGCGGCTAACACCGTGCTAAATTGATTAGCCACCGGTAGTGAGCTGCATGCTGAAACACACTGTAGTCTCACTAACATTTCTTTTTCTATTTCCTCCCTCATATCTGTCTAGGCCTGGGCAACCTGATAGTATCTTAGCCCATGTGCAGTCTCTGACTGTGCGGTACTTTGCCTGGATCAGGTTTGTGCTTTCATACCATACCATATGTTGGTATGTTGCAAAATTGTTCCAAGCAGTCACCAGTGCTGCATTGCACTGACTATGGGACTTAGATTAGTCCCCTCACAAAAGATAAATTTCAATTTACAAACGAGGATTTATCCTCGAATTCGCAAATAAATAGGTTTAGCACAAAGTCAGAATGGCGTTCGAATGTCAGGGCACGGATACACATACCTGATGAGCAGCAATTACCGTAAAACCGGTCGTGTGCTTCCGTCCTGCTTTTCGAACGTCATATACTACTTATTCATAATGTCTGACTTTAAAACAACAAGAACGAGGCTTTCAAACACTGGTCTTTCACTGGCGTTACTCTCCAAGGACAACTGATATCATCTTCGTCATCATTGAGGGTGGATGTGATGTGAAATCACAAGCCTGATCCAGGCAAAGTGCCGTACAGTCAGAGACTGCACATGGGCTGAGATACTGTCAGGTTGCCCAGCCGTAGACACATATGACAAAAGCAATAGAAGGAAAATAGAATCGAGGGTAGTCACCAGTGCCGAGTGCTAAACTGTCAAGCATCCATTTCTATTTTCTTACTATTTCTTTTGTCATATCTGTCTAGGCCTGGGCAACCTGACAATAATTTCGCCCACGTGCAGTCTCTGACTGTGCGGCACTTTGCCTGGATCAGGCTTGTGCTTTCTTACTTACTATGAGTATGATTATGATGATGATGATGAACATCACCACAAACGATTATCGAAGCCTTATTACTTCTTCCACCACAGAATCTCAGCCATCGGATCGACGTTCGTTGTCTCACTCGAAACACTCGGAAGGCAAATTGTCCCCGGTTTGCTTGGATCTCCTGTCGCAAAGCTTGGTGTTGATCGTGGTGGACACCACGGAAAACAGTGTGGTCTACGCTTCACCATCCTATTGTCGTTTGCTCGGTCTGCCATGGGTAAGTCGTTGTTGTGTCTAGAGTGCTTGTTGGCGGGTCCGATCTACGTGTCACCTCATATCGGCGACTAACACACGTTCCTGGTCTGGATTTGTTTTGTCTAACAGTGGTTCGACAAGAAAGGAATGCAAGCTGAATGCTTGTTGTCGCGGCGAACGAATTCTGTGTTGGCGGATGTGCTTGTACACGTTCGCTTGTGCTTCACAGCAATGACGTCGGGTTTACGGTGGTTGAATTGGATCGATACATGCACAGCTTCTACTCTAGCACTCACAAGAAGCTTGTGAGCAGGTTTGCAAACTTTGTTACGTACTCCGCAACATGACTTGTGATGCACAATTCTGTCGTTGACGTTTCACTCTGGTGTCTGCTCATTTACAGATGAATCTTCCGCCTTTTACTAGAATGTTTTCCATGGAGTCCTTTGCCGAATTGGCAAAACCCTTATGTCCGAGTGATGTTGCTTAGGTCTCGTCGCAAGTTTCAACCCACCGGAATGCCAGCACAAGCATCCACTGGGGGACGAGGCATTGAGGATTCCCTGGTCCCGGCGCTAAATAACTTCGGTGATAACCCCTGCTACCTGCTCGCCTAGGCATGGAAGCCTAAACATGATCCACGCCAAGTTCTGTGCAGTCATAGAATGCATGGTGGCTTAGATACTGTCAGATTGCCAAGGCCTAGACGAAAATCAGCCTAGACACGTTTACCGCCAAGTTTCGCTCACTCTGCTTTGACAACCTGACAATATCTTATCCCATGTGCAATCTATGACTGTGCGGCACTTTGTCTGGATCCGGACTTGTGATACCTCTTCTTCGTAGTCTTTATGATTCGTCATACAATACCAATAAGAATGGTCATTTTTCACGGTTGGTTATACCGATCTTTTTGAAAACAACACCTTGAAATTCTCACCGTTTTTTAACACTCTGTTCCTGTACGATCGTGCATAACCTCTAAAGGTAACCCCGTGATAAATTGTTTCGTCACCGGTTGCGAGCTGCTATACACAGAAACGCGCTGGAATCTCACTCAGATAGTATCTCTTCCGACGTGAAGTCCATGACTGTACAATACTGCATGACTCCAATCGACTTGTTGATACCGGAATACCGATTGGTAATTTTGCTTTCGATTGGCCATCATCGCTTGTTCGCTTAATCGAACATCCAGCTTGCCGCGAACACTGAACCACACGAAAATTCCGCAATTCCCATCATTTGACGTCTAGATTTGGTTCGTCCGCTGTGTGGGATATGTGCATGGAACCTCTTCACTTGTTTGCGTGCTTGGAGCATTTTCTACTTCCGATCACGCGTCCATTTCGTGATGACTTGTTTTCCGGTCACGATGTTGTTTTGTGTGAATTGACCGGGTGGCGTCGAGTGGACAAACAAGCTGACACGTACATCTCTCACCAAGAACAACAAGTGGCCCTTACTAGTAAGCTTTCCAACGTCGGCGTAGCACGTCTTCCAGGCTGGAGTCCATCACAATGGCTAGTTACGCTTCAGGATATGTCCCGAAACCGTGTTCAATGGTGGTCTTGCACTAAGCATCTTCTTGGAGTGTTTGCTTAACCTTGTATGTTGCCAATCGGAGTGACGAGAAAAGCTTGTTATGATGCATGGCACTGAAAGCCACAAGGAAGGTGCTGTACTGATGTCGCTCTATTCGTTCACGAAACTTGTTTGAATGCATGTTCCATTCCAGGTGGTGCTTACTCTTCTATAGAATCGGTAGCTATTTAAGTCCCACCCTTCCCCATCTTTTAGGATTTTACTTTTTCATGGTTGCGTGGCGGTTAAGCATTCAGTACGTGCTACCGGTGTAACGCTGTCTGTGATGATGATGACTGGGAAGCTAAATTGACGCTTTCTGTTTGGTAAACCTTTTCCGCGTTTGAGTGAATTTGCGCCCGTGAGTTAAGCTTGTTTTCATTCATGACCGTGACCACTGCAAGGACGTTGTCTTGCTGATGTGGAAAACATTACACCGGTATCAAGTCATGAGTGCTTAATTGACAGACAACCATGACGCGGTATTATTATTATTATTATTATTATTATTATTATTATTATTATTATTATTATTATTATTATTATTATTATTATTATTATTATTATTATTATTATTATTATTATTATTATTATTCTTATTATTATTATTATTATTATTATTATTATTATTATTATTATTATTATTATTATTATTATTATTATTATTATTATTATTATTATTATTATTATTATTATTATTATTATTATGATTATTATTATTATTATTATTATTATTATTATTATTATTATTATTATTATTACACAAGTCTTTACAAACGATGTGCCAACAGTATACCATGAAGAGGGTACATGACGAAAGAAAAATGTAGGTTCCATGGTTCTTGTTGAAGGCGACATACTACACGGTTGCCAAGGCCGAAGTAGGGGGTTGGCTTAGGGGACCCCACCCGGAGCCTTTGACTCAAAAGTCTACCCGCAAGGCAGCGGGTTTTTTCCTTCACGAGAGCCGGTGACTATTTTGAGGGTTCTTGCGCCTCTCTTGAAGTGCCTCGGCGATTGTTCGAGTACGCCTCTCTAGCCTTTGCACGACCAGGTGCAACCTGCAAGGCAGCAAGGATTTTTCCTCAGGGTTCACTCCCGAAGCCTTTCCGCAATCGGGTATGCCGCAAGGCAGCGGAGGTTTGGAATAAGGGTTTTCCTTCCCTTAGATGGACTGCCCTCCCAGGCTGACGAGCTCCATCTACCCGGAGCAAACTGGTTTTGAGGCGCCAGTCATCCGCCTTCGCCCCCTCTCCTGTCAGTAGAAGCAGTTCCGCCACGTGCAGGCCAGGAGCTGGGCTTTGGTTGTCAGAGGCTGTTTGAGACGCACGCCATATGGGAGCATTTTATAGACAGTGGGAGCTCATCCCCACTGCCGCCCCCGGCTGTGACAACCTTGGAACCCGGGTAAAATGCTAAATAGATGAGGGAGGATGAGGCCTAACAAGCTGCTGAACCTGTGGAAGTTTAATCACAGACACATACCGGGATGAATTGCCTACACCTCGGATTAAGGTGGCTAGCGGCATGGAAAAATGATGATGTTACGTTTAATTTTGTATCTCAAAAAGTATGCGATGGAATAATTTGAAATTTGGTGTCCGGTTTGTTTATATAAAGGTGTATTACTGTTTTAAAATTTTATGTGATTTTCTTGTAAAACAAAGGTTTGGTAAGTATTTTTATAGTAACATTTTTCGACAAAAAACAGATTTCGCTCATCTTAGTGTGGGCATGGAAAAAGGTTTAGAATGAATGCAAGTATTTTTACATGATTTTCAGAGTGTATAGGGTGCAATACGATGCAAAAGAAAATAAGTCAACCGTGTTTGGGTAGTTGTACATGCGATAAAAATATTATTGCAAAGGTTTGCGTAAAAAAGCAACTTACAACCAACATAGATCAAAAACTACGAGAGATACACTGTTCAAAATACTTTTATTGCACTCCTTAGCAATGTTTACATACACATGCTTATTTTAATCTTTCTATCTCAACTTTTACTACAAACATTTGCGAAAGCGTAGTGCACACCGCGACTAAAATTCAACATTTGAGAATAATGAGTTTGAAGCCGAAGCTGTGGGCCAATGAGAATGCGTTTGCCCATGAAGAATATTCTCTCTTTTCGCGCCAATTGGGCCTTTGTGAATGAAAGTTTCCACATGGGAAATAGGTTATGTTCAAGGCAATTTCTTGACCTTTCAATCGGTATACAACATGCGGGTGTTTCGTAGCGTATTACGGGTCATCTGGCGACTTGGGAAAAATCTCCCAAACCAATCCTTCAAACACTCCTTTCTTTTCATAGAAATAAGTAGTTTTAGACAAAATAAATTATGGTACCTGATAAAATAGACATCAAAGTATCATTTTCTGCAAAAAACTCATTTTTTGAAGAACATACCATGCCGTTAGCCTCCTTAAATTTGTTGTGAAGTCTATTGTGATCGAGTAGCGGGACATCAGTTTGACAGGTTCTTTGTGGCTTTCACTGCCACGCATCATTTCAAGCTTTTCTCGCCACTTCACTTGATAACGTACATGATTATTGAACACTCCAAGATGTACACCAAATGAGTGCTACTGAATATCATTTACTTACTTACTTAATTTACTTTTGTGCGGCTGGCTCCACGGGTGGATTAGCCCGGCTTCATTGATGTCTCGGATCGCACCAGCCCACGCACGTCGATCGGAGGCGAGATCGTTGCAGATCGTGATCCAGTCTCGTTCCCACCTGCGAACTCCGTAGACGGCACGCAGGCCCAGGGTGTCTACATCCTCTTTCACAGTTGACAGCCAGGTTTTCACTTGACCACCTTGCCGCCGACGCCAGGTGCGAACGGGTTTGGGGTCGAGGACGAGTTTTGGAAGTGCTGTGTCTGTCTTACGGAGGACGTGGCCAAACCATTGCAGCCTTCGCCGTTGTATGTGAGCGGAAAGTGGAGATAGTCCGCTGCAACGCTTTCGTACGGCTGCGTTAGATACTCGGTCAGTATATCGGATGCCCAAGATTACCCTGAGGCACCAATGGTCAAACACTTCTAATGTGCGTACATCCTGTGACCTTACAGGTCATGTCTCGCATCCGTAAAGCAGTACAGGGCGGATCGCGGCTTGATAAACAGCCATATCGCTAAGAGTAAGGAGCCACTGCGGTTACTGATCTCTTGAACCCCACCCTGGGAAACGGGTCGCACCAACTACAGTAAACCTAACATTCAAAACCTCCATCTGTGACCCTTACAACGACACCATTCCGAGTTAGAAGCGCCAATCAAAACCGCGTTTCTTAAACAACAATTTCCTAAGTAATGTGTTGCTCACATCCCGATCCTTTACACTCCACTACCAGTTTCTGGCTGTTTGCCGTCGTCAGGTGGAGACCTAACTAGAGGGTAGATTTGATTTTCCATATCTGCGTCGCCACCAAAAAATCTATAACGGATAGTTGGGTGCCAATTACCTTATTTCTTCGTTTCCAAGTGTCCAGTTTTCGCATCCTATAACAAGCCGCCTCATTGTCTCTGGTTTCGATTGTCTGACACGAGCCTCTTTGACGCCACAGATGACCGGAGTTACGAAACGCTATCGTTGCTATGGAAATACGGGCGGAAATCTCCCTATAAAAACACCCGTTCCTGGCAATGGAACTATCCAGTCAGGCAAAGCATTTTCCGCTCATAGTTTTACACTAACCTCCGAATATTTAACTGCGCCTAAGTGAGCCCCAAAATCAGATAGTCTTAATGAGAATCCATTCACACGCAGGAATGTACTATCGCTGTGTGCATCTTCGTTGACCTCACTATCAAGAAAACAATAATAATAATAATGGGGCGAAATGCTCAGGTAAAATTCCGACGAACGTGCTTTGGTCTGTGATTCATATCCTGTTGATAGTATCGATTTCTCAAACGACAAGTGAGTGCCACTGTTATGCAGGGTTCTTACAAAGGACCACATTGTTCCACTGTCTCAAGGCTCACTGAACCTAATCTTACTGTTTCCATCTGATGAAGGCAAACAGCCAGAAACCGGTAGTGGTGTGTAAGTGATGGGGATGTGAGCGCCACAATACATTGACAAGTGAGTGTGCTCCTGTGATACTTGTGTTTAAACCACGTTCATCAACGATGGTCTACCAATTAGGCTCATTCCTTGGCGACAGCGTCTAGGCCTGGGCACAGTCTTTGACCTTCGGATAGGCCATCAATTACGAGGCAAAGATGTTTGCAATAAAGGTTTGATACTTCGGAGCTGGGAAGAACCCGCTTTGCGCCACTAATTCACAGTTTACAGCACCATCTTCAAACCAGAGAGCAATATATGCGGCATGTTACTGTGAAGGTCGCTTGCGAGAGAGTGCGCTACTTCGGAATCATGTGATGTAGAGTATGATATCATCATCATCCTTTGGGGACATCGCTCGGAGAAGACTAGCAACAATAACAGTGCTATTCGGATTCTGCCAGCTTTTGAGACTCACGCAATGCTCCGATTTGCGCTTCCGTATGCTTTGAGTCGTGCTACTCCATCCACTATTAGCTGTTTGCGCGGGCGTAAGCTCCTAAATCCATATCTGGTGTAGTCCCTTTTCCTCATTTTATAGCCACGAATGATTGCCTACTAAGCGGTGATATCCCGTTGATGTTATATTGTCTTTCGATATGATGTGTACCTGGTTAACGAACTTCATACCACTCTAAATGCTCATTAGCATGCATCTACATCACACACACACACCACGACCGGTTTCGTGCTGTTTGCACTCATCAGGTAGGCACAGTAGGATCAGGATCCGCACGCGCATACCACTCTGTTGTCAGGTGATGTTTCAGCCGTGTGCAGCTGTCACCGATTTACAGAATTTCTCTTCTGATTGCATGCTATGTCTGCTTCCGGTACAAGCTACCGGTGTACCGTGCTCTCTGATGATGATGATGACGGGGCGACAAACATAATGATGGGCCTCCACACTGGGTAGCAAAATTGGGCTCTTTATGAATACTCAATAGCGGCGACGCCATGACATTATCGCGAACGATAAAATGTTAATGACCAAAGGATGCTTGTTTCGGAATCGCTTGAGAAGGTGACGCGCTATCAAATTCACAAATTGATCACCGTTTTTTTTACTGAGTTTATTTATTGATTCCGTTGCTTAATCTATGATTATTATTATTATATTATATTATATTTGCACAATCTGATACAGATATAGTGCCGTTCAACATAAACAATGAGATGTACAAAGCGAGAAGGGGGGTAAAAAGCGTTGTCATCGGCATCGTTGAACGTAGGCATGATACTACCCGGTTCCCTACACCGAAGTAGGGGAGATTTCGTTTAGGGGGTCTCACCCCGAGCCTTTACCCACAAGGCAGTGGAGCGAGAGAGGTTCGCACCTATCGGTGGCCGGTGACCGACGAAGCGGTTCATACGCCCTTTTCTGGGAATTTCCAGTTAGGAGCCCGATAACCCCGTTGATAGGTTGGTGACTTCAGTTTTTGCCTGTGCACCATACAATGTCCTTGGATAGGACAAGGGGCAGTGACTTTTGGAGCGGCGAGTCACATCCGCCGCGTCGTGATGTCATCTATGATTAACACTGCTTGAGTCATATGTCTCTCATTCTTACTCAGTCAAGAAACGTATAGCAGATATAATATGTCGAAGATGTCTGTGCATTTCATGCAGCTCGGTACCGTTGGCGTGTCAACTTAACACATGATTGCATGTATGTTCCACTGAAGGTGTAGCCGCATCCAACTCCTTTATTCTTCTATAGATTCTGTAGCCAAGTCCCATCGTCCCCGATCATTTAGGATTTTATTTTGTCATGATTGAATGACAGTTAAGCAATAGGGAACTTGATACCGGTGTACTGCTGCCCTCTCGCGTTCTCTTCCTTTGTCGTTAATCTCTTCGACCATGGATGTACCTAACAAGCGCTGATGGTTTCATGCTCCACAGATAATCACTGTCGGAAGCTACCAGCTCGGGCCAGTACATCATTTCACCTATCTCGGTTAAACCTCCATTGAATTCTAGGCTGTTCTCGCTCACAGAGACTCTGGTTTAAGAACAAGTCGGCAGTGTCGTTCAGCCATTCAACTTCGCAGTATGCCACCCGCCAATCTCAAAACAACGACACACCCATCCCCGAGTGGTTTACACTTTGTGGTCACATGCATTTCGGTGGCTCACGCGTAAAGTAAAGATAGAGCGCGCAATGATGCGGAATTTCATGTATGTCAACCGCTTTGCTGTCACGTGACCACACGTTGAACCGATTCGCCCGTCCGGCACAACCGTTTTTCGTTCGCAAATCGATCCACACAAGTTTGTACAGATTGTATTCTGCTCTCACGCACACACACACACAGAGCAGGTGGATTGTGGACAAGTCAGATTGTTTTGCTAAACAATTGTCACGATTGGATCGATTGAATTCATTCGCTGACCTACATTCTCAAGGTTATGGGTATTCAGACCGATTCCAGTATGTGTTGAGAATTTGATTTTTTTGGCTGGTACGCGGGGTTGCGCATGTCGTCTGGCTGGCTCACTTTCCATGAGGGTGTATCGACAAGCTTGAAAATCACTGGATCTCGGAGCTGTACGCCGTAGAAGGCGATCGCGAATCTATAGTCATAAAAATGTAACACTCGAATCTTCGGGCAGATGGAGCTCGTTAGCCTGGGAGGGCATTTTATCTAAGGGAAGGAAAACCCTGATTTTCAACCTCCGCTGCCTTGCGGGATACCCGATCTCGGGAAAGGCTTCGGGAGAAAACCCTGAGGAAAAACCTGGAACAGAGTCTGGTAGACCACCTCTTTCTGGCAACTCCCTGCTGCCTTGCAGGTCGCACTTGATTGTGCAAAGGCTAGAGAATCTGACTCGAATAAACGCCGAGTGGTGCTGGGGACGCCGCTTTGTACCCAAATCCCAAAGAACCTTCATTGAAGCCGACTCATCCTCCAGGAGGAGATAGTCGCACAAAAGTAAAAAAAGTAAAAGTAACACTCGAATCGCATGGGATCAAAGGTGCTTTTTCTCTTTCCTGTTGATCAATTGATTGATTTATGTTTAACACCATTCGTCAACGGACTTATTCCGAAAGCAATAATCAAAGTTTGCTTCTGGTTAAGTTTATGTCTCACAGTCCATATTTATCGACCGTATTGAATATGTGTTGCTATTTGTTCGTAGGGTTCTCGGGGTGTCCAAACCGTCGCATGGCTTGGGCAGTTAAAAACCCTTACTAGTAACCTTTCTAAACTCGGCGCAGCGCGTCTTCCAGGCTGGTGTCCCCACGATCAGATATCGCAATGGCTAGTTACGCTTCAGGATATGTCCCGAAACCGTATTTAACGGCGGTCTTGCACTAGGCATCTTCTTGGAGTGTTTGCTTAGCCTTCTATGTTGTCAAGCGGAGTGACGAGAAAAGCGTATTATGATGCATCACAGTGAAAGCCGCAAGGAAGCTGCCATGCTAATGTCGCTCTACTCGTTCACGAAACTTGTTTGAATGCATGTTCCATTCGAGCTGTAGGCACCTCTACCCAGTTTGTTTGTGCTTACTCTTCCATAGATTCCGTAGCTATTTAAGTCCCACCCTTCCCCATCTTTTAGGATTTTACTTTTTCATGGTTGTATGGCAGTTAAGCATTCGGTACGTGCTACCGGTGTATTGCTGTCTTTGATGATGATGATGATGATGATGATGTTCGTAGCGATGATGTAGGTAATTGCGACATGCTGAGACACTCTTGGTGTAACTTGGCTGTACCGTTGCATACCTTCCACTCGTTAACCCTCCCCGATCACGAGTAATCTCTTGTTATTTCTCTCTCAAAACTGTGTGAACTGTACATCTTTTAGAGTGAAGGCTGATGTGAACGCACGAAATTCGCCTTCGTACGCATCCTCGCCTTGCCCCATAAATCAATAAGCTAAGAAAAAGCATCACGGGATTTATAAATGAGCTTTTTTCTCGCTGTTAAACTCATATCCACCAGCTGTGATGATAGCTTGTTACATTCCTTCCTCATTACTCGAAATGACGGTAAACTGCCCAAACCGGGTTGTGAATTGTGGGTATGTGAATGTGAACTACTGAATGTCATTCTATCCCCGCGAGTATTTCCCCGTCGCTTTTATTTCCATCGTCAGAACACAACCATCGGTCTCCACTTGTCCGAGTTACGCCAACGTCAATACGCGGCGCTCACTGCGAACAACACGACCAACGGGAATTTGAAAGCGAATCGAGTTGTCCGCTCGCAGACCTCTGTGAGCTCTCGTAGTCCATCGCCACCCCCTTCACATGCTGCGTTTCATCACAACGTGTCTTTCCGGACGCTTCTAGAGCGTCGTATCCCACGTACAATTTCAACCTCTTCACTTCCTTCGATGTCGCACAAGTTGTGGTCTGCCGAAGACGATTATTGGCCAATCGATTGTAACGTCGTGAAGGGCCCGTTGACGAGCCTTCTGCCCCCTGAGAAGTCGTTTGCCTCGAGCAGTTTGGATGAGATGAACAAATCGTGGGATGGTTCCGTTGTGAATAATAAAGAGGCACTTCTAAAGGCCAATGTGGTGAGTGTTTTTCTATATCGATTGCCTTTACGCGGCATTTTCGTTTTCAAGGTCACTCGTGTTTCTCAACCCAAATCTTGTTGTGTGTGAAATTACGGCATTGGGAGAACCCATCAAATGGGGAATTACTGTTTCCCATTCGAGTTGTAAATAAGAGTCGCTTGGTAATTCCCACGGAACTCTCAGGCCAACAGTAATTTTGTAGAAACTGTTTATCGGGAGTATACTGCTTGCCAAAGATTTATTATTATTTGCACTCAAAATCCCTTACTGTGATTAATGCAACCATGCACACCTCTTATCACCAATGTGAAGACGTCATATTTCACTCCAAAACATTCCAACTCTTTCCTCAATCTTCCTTCAAACTCACCCTTAATTTAATCCCCATCGATTCTCTCCACCTTTCTTCCCAACGACAGTTCGCCATCTCCTGGGGAAGCCAACCACTACTTCCGTCTGGCAAATTCACCAACACCTCCAAAATCAACTTCTCGGCAAAAGACGCCATCCTGCCCAAAGTGGACGGTCGTCTCCGAGCGTTTCTTTTGCACCCGGTGGTTATGTCCCCGTGCCCTCGATTAGACTCAGAGTCTCTGCTGGATCACGTGGATCGGTCCACGGAGCTTTCCAGATCCCCTGGGGACCCATGCGTGTCCGATGTGTTGTGTGGCTCGTATGCAGACTTGGTCACCGCACCGCGATCGTTCCATTTGATTCACGATTGGAAATTCGTCGATGCACATCACAAGTAAGTCTCGTGGCAGCGTTGTAGTGTGGTATTTTACTCACCGACTATTGCCAAATGAAATCTTTCTGAGCGACGTAGATGTTGACAAACATGCATAGACTTTGCTGGTAAGGCTGCGTATTGTGAATGGGATATCGTTTGCATGACACTGTGGTTTTATTTGCCGGTCGTTGCAGGATACCCGATCGCGGAAAAGGCTTCGGGAGAAAACCCTGAGGAAAAACCTGGAACAGAGTCTGGTAGACCACCTCTTTCTGGCAACTCCCTGCTGCCTTACAGGTTGCACTTGGTTGTGCAAAGGCTAGAGAATCTGACTCGAACAAACGCCGAGTGGTGCTGGGGACGCCGCTTTGTACCCAAATCCCCAAGAACCTTCATGGAAGCCGACTCATCCTCCAGGAGGAGATAGTCGCACAAAAGTAAAAGTAAATAACGGCGTCGTTGTGAGGGTGACGAGACTCTGGTTTGATGGTAAAGGCTTTTGGCTGTCAGAATCGTTGGAGTTTGGGTAACCCGCGCAAAACGAAGTATTTTACCACCGCCACTGGACCTAATCATCCTCTCAAGATTGACGGCGAGAAAATTTATCTGCCTCTTCAAATCTTGACCAGCAATCACCTATATTAACTCACCGTAGTGCGTTGTACGAATCCTATTTATTCAACTTACTTTACTTTTGTGCAACTATCTCCTCCTGGAGGATGAGTCGGCTTCAACGAAGGGTCGTCGTGATCAACTTTGTGAATAGTTCGATGGGCTTGGCACGGATGAATAGTCACAAATATAAACAACTTATTCTCCAAATATCGCTTCAATGAAGGTTCTTGGAAATTTGGGTACAAAGCAGCGTCCCCAGCACCAGTCGGCGTTTGTTCGAGTCAGCTTCTCGAGCCTTTGCACGACCAAGTGCGACCTGCGAGGCAGCAGGGAGTTGCCAGAAAGAGGTGGTGTGCACCAACTAACCGTCTACCAGACTCTGTTTCAGATTTTTCCTCAGGGTTTTCTCCCAAAGCCGTTCCCGCGATCGGGTATCCCGCAAGGCAGCGGAGTTTTAAAATCAGGGTTTTCCTTCCCTTAGATGAAATGCCCTCCTAGGCTAACGAGCTCTATCTGCCCGAAGCAAACGGTTTTCAGGCGCCAGTCACTCCCTCGCCCTGTTGGTAGAAGCAGTTCGGCCTGAAGGTGGACTTGGTTGTCAGTTGCTATTTGAGACGCACGCCATATGGGAGCATTTTATAAACAGTGGGAGCTTATCCCCACTGCCACCCCGGGCTATTACAACCTTCTTCAACGGAAAAACATTTGTCTAACACTTGTGTAAATTCTCAATGCTCTCTGATGAGGATAATATAGCCGAATCGGATTATAAACGCGTTCATTCATAATTTCGGGATCGGAGGATACAAAATTTGCCACGTCAACTCCCTCCCAACATCAACAGTAGTGCCCGGATTCTTCCCCGATGTCAATCTGTCCAACACTGATCACGTTGTCACCTACGAGTCCTTGCAGCTGCTGCCGGTAGCCCTGCAAAAATACCTGGTCTATACTCCTGACAGTCTTATATCGGGAGCACATCTAGTTTACCTTGCTGCGGTAGTTCTCACCGAGCTGATTCTTGTCGGTGTGTGTGTGAAAGAACAAGCCTGATCCAGGCAAAGTGCCGTACAGTCAGAGACTGCACGTGGGCTAATATACTGTCGGGCTGCCCAGCTTTAATTGTCTTACGTCTTGGCTATTGCTAAATGTAATCGTTTATTGACCTAACAACAAAACGCCACCAAGAGCTTTATGCTGCTCAAATCATCCCAAATCATCTCTACCAATTCACACAAATCTCCGCAGGGGTCCTGCCTACTTATGGTCACGTGTTTGTCAGCTGATCGATGAACAGCTGTTCCGTGTGTCCGGCACGCCGAAAATGGTGGTGACGTCAAGCAACTTCCGTATGCGCGTGTGTATTCGCACGTGCGCTCCTACATGGGTGTGTACATTTCGTTTCGTCATTTCCGAACGCTACTGATCGATCTGGATCTGCGATCACGTGATCCGGTGTTAGCTGATCAAGAGAGTGTATTATGTGACAAAAGAACTAAACGAAATGTCATTTGATACCATGAACTTTATTTGCAGCGCAGTCTCATGAGTGTCGTGTGACAGTCTGTCTGTATGTATGAAATCACAAGCCTGTAGTCATTCCAAGTGTTGTAAAGTCATGGACTCCAGGTTGGTTGAGATGGTTTACTGACACTTAATCCCCAGACATTTAATCACCAAAGCACTTCATCCCCATTCAATTAATCTTCAGTCACTTAATCCCCAGTTTGATAACTTCTGAAGAATGCGGAATACGTTCAAATGAATTTATTTAGCAGGGGAGTTATGCAATTGATTTTAAGAACGTCAATCTGTCCGTAGTTGAGTATCGCTGAATTGCTCGATATGTCCTGGCCCATACTTCTTCTTCTGGTTGATATGAACCCAAAGCACTTGCTTGAAGAACAGAGGTCGTACGCTGTCGGCAATCCTTTAGCAAACCGTTAAGAAATGTCCACATGGTGGGATGTGGGCAAGAAAAGAATGACTGTAATGAATGATGCGCGCCTTCTACAGCATTATTCGTTCGGGCAACACCACTATTTGCGTCTTCATACTTATTCCAGGATTCAGGTGGAAATATAGCTGGTGCAAAGTTTTCTTCTCTACCTCTAATTCGTCGACCTTGAACGTCCCATCAGCAAACCACATCTTGCTAAGAGACAGTGCACCAACCAGGCTTCGTTCAGCGACGATAAAAAATCTTGCATCCTCACTATAGTCTTTAGAAACATACATCAAGAAATCTCTGTATTTATGTGGAACATCGAACATGGCGTCACTTGGGAGGGACGGGAGAGTGCATGTTGGGTCTTTTCTTCTTATACTGTTTTGATGCCTGTTATGTGTCCGCGAGATAGCACCTTTTTGAGGTAATGCCATTAGCGTGCCTAATGACAGACCGAATGTGACCGAAGTCCACGAGACAGAGGTGGTTGCATTAATTTCTAACATTTTATCCTTCATTTTCGCCAAAACGTTTTCTTTGTTGCACTGGTGATTGTGAAGTGCGAAATTATGTTAGATGTAACTAATCTCGCTCTACCCTCGTGTGTGTGACAAACTTACTACATCTTCAATTAATATTGCCATTATTTGATTGTTTCTCGAACCAAAACTCGTTTCCCATGTAAATTAATGTCCTTCGAACTTTACCGCTACTTGTACCATATTCAAGAGTCATTGCACACATTTAAATATCTTCCTATCTTAAATATATCCCCTGGGGATGAAGTGTCTGGCGATTAAGTGACTGGAGACCATTAGCATGACAGCTTCTTCACGGCTTTAACGGTTACGCATCATAACAAGCTTTGCTCGCCCTTTCACTTGACAACATACAAGATTAATCAAACAACACTCCAAGAAGATATCTACAACAATACAGCCACTGAACACGTTATTGGGCCACTGAACAGTTCCCTGCTGTTGGCGAATTACTGTAGCACGGTGTTACAGGGGCACTACAACATATAAATCACCACGCCTACGTTGTTCATAGTGGGAAATAGTGCTGGGTTACAATTCGCAGTTATCCGACGACTTTGAGCCGATGTGATTTCCGACCTCAATCGCAAATGCGGTTAAGGGCGGATAAACTAAATCTGGGGGTGCCACACGGTCCAGGACCGCATGTGGGCTGAAATTCGGTCTTGTTACCCTGGCGTATGGTATGATGGTATAAACGCACAAGCCTGATCCAGGCAAAGTGCCGCACAGTCAGAGACGGCACGTGGGCTAAGATACTCTCAAGTTGCCCAGGCCTAGACAGATAAGAGAAATGGTAGTGAGACTCCAGCGTGTTTCAGCATGCAGCTCACTACCGGTGGCCAATCAATTTAGCACGGTGTTAGCCGCACAGCACAGAAGTACTGCACGATTGCACATCCGTGTGTAGATGAATATGGAACAAAATAGTGTGACAGTGTGTATGCTAATCAGTTTAGCACGGTGTCATTTATGTAAGTTTGTTTGGATTAGATGGGTTACGGCCGCCAAAATGATTCATTCATGCCGCTATGGTGACACCGATTCTCGTGCACTGGGGTGCGAACCATTATCGATCCGCTGCTGTCAGTCTTGTTCTCGGTAGTGCAAAGTTCGAACAGGCCTGTCAATGAGCGTTTCGATCACTACATGCTCACTGACAGGCGAATTGACATTTCTGTGCCTAGATGCCCAAATGATATGCAATTTTGCTGTAATTCAGTATGGTATGGTATGAAAGCACAAGCCTGATCCAGGCAATGTGCCGCGCAGACAGAGACTGCAGGTGGGCGATATTACTGTCAGGTTGCCCAAGAAAAAGTGAATAGAGATCTTAGTGAGACTCCAGCGTGTTTCAGCATGCAGCTCACACTACATGTGGCCAACCAATTTAGCACGGTGTTAGCCGCACAGCACAGAAGTACTGCACGATTGCACACCCGTGCATGCTGTAATTCTGTACTGTACGGGTAATACCGTGCTAAATTGATTCGACAAAGATGTATTCGAAAACACGATGGAGTCTCACTACAATTTTCTCTTTTTCTGTCGTCTGTCTATGCCTGGGCACCTTGGCAGAATGTGCGCCTGAATCCTACCTTGTTGTTTTACGATAAAACGTTTAAGAAGTCTGCAACACTTTGTCGTGTTTTAATCCACGAGCTCAGGTTTTCTGTCTCGTCGGCTGAACATACTTAATTTCGTTTGCGACCTCGTTGCAAGGGTGGTTCGTGTGTGATTGGACGACCCGTCTACTTGATTGGTGATCAGATTTAGCATTCTTACTCGCCCTCAGAGCATTGTGTTCACTGAAGGTGTGGTGGTAAGCATCTCTTCGGTGCTTCAAGTCATTCATCGTCGTCATTACACTGCTAGCCATTACTGAATGTTTTACTGTAATACAACTGTGAAATCATCCCATCCTAAAAGATGAGGAAGGGTAAGAATTAGACAGAGGAGTAAGCACGAACAAACTAGGATGAGGTGCCTACACTTCGAATGAAACATGCATTCAATTAAGTTTTTCTAAACGATTAGGGGAGGACAGCTTCCTTGCGACTTTCACTGCCGTGGACCATAGCAGGCTTTCCTTGTTACTCCACTTGACAATCGAGAGATTAAGCAGACACTACAAGACCTCCACAAAACACGGTTTCGAGACATATCCTGAATCGTAACTAGCCACTGCCATTTCTGATCGCGGGGAAAGACTACTAGTAAGAGGTATTAGCTGCCTATTCCATGTGACCGTTTGTCTTCCACGAGATCTATGCTATTTTAACGTGGCGTCTCAAAAAATCCGTTTTGGAAGTCGGTGCTCAGTCATCCGTTAAACGTGACCAAACCAGCAGGTTTATCTGCTTCTCTATACTGCCGATGAGTTTATTGCGGAGCGCATCGTTTTGTGTTCGACAGTAACAGCTAACTATCAAATTGCTGCGGAGACAAATACGTGAACATGTCGAGTGTGCTGTTTCCGCAAGGTCCACGTTTCACAACCCTACAGTAGTACAGCCCCAACGGTCGCTTTGCACACTCTACCCTTGAGTATTAGAGACACTCCTGACGCTAAAGTCGACCTAGGTTACAGAATGCTACGTCGCATTAGAAAGTCGTGACGAATGCTCTTCATCTTAAACCGCAGAACTTTCAATACGACTACCGAGATACTTGAAACGATCAACGGTTTCAAGCGGCTGATTGTCAGCTAGTTATAAATCGATTTCTTGCAGGTGAGGACAGCCTGCTATGATGCTTGTCAATGTAAACCTCAGATAAGCCATCGTGCTGATAATGCTCTACTCGTTCACAAAAATCGGTCGAATGTGTTTGATTCGAGGTGTAGACACCTCTTCCCGATGTGTGCCATTTTTCAGTTTTCATGTTCACCCCCTTTGCCGTCTATGAAATTATCCAACCACTAGGTTATATCCATTCATGCCATGTGGCAGTGAATTTAATTCAGGCGCCTCATAGACCGATCTAGGCATTTATTTTCTTTTTCCTTTTCGCTCGCCCCATGCGTCCCTACTCGTCATTCTGCGGATTCATTTTTCTGCTTTTCTGATACAGATTCTTGATGGCATTGGGTTGGACGCAGTCTGACCTGTGTGACTACAGTTTACTGGACCTGCTGCATCCAGATGATCTGCCGGGGATTGTGGAAACTCTGGAGTCCAGTGAGTTCAACAGTGTCCTATTCCGAATGCACTATGATGATTTGAGATGATTTGATGTGGTTGATCGATAAAGACTGATGATCACTTTCTTTGGTATGAGTATGCATCATCATCATCACCATCATTAAGCACAAGTCAGCCAAAGTGCCGAGTTGCTTGTGGGCGTGATACTACCCGGTTGCCCAGGCCGAAGTAGGGGTTGGCTTAGGGGGCCCCACCCGAGCCTTTTGCTAAAAAGCCTGAACCACAAGGCAGTGGGTTGAGAGTGAGTTTGTCTGACATCTAACCATCGACCTTCCTGGTATGAGTAGCTCTACTGGCATCAAAAAACACCACCCAGTATAGCTCATTGGGCCATGAAGGTGCACGAACCATCGCACCACGTTAAGGCTCAGTCTCTGTATGAGTATGCAGTACCTTTTCATGATGTATGCATGAAAGCACAAGCCTGGTCCAGTCAAAGTGCCGTATAGTCAGGGACTGCACATGGGCTAACCTACTGTCAGGTTGCGCAGGCCTAGACAGATGTGAGAAAGAAAATAGATACGACACACTAAATCAATTTGCCAGCGCTAACTTGCTGTATTTTTATTTATTTATTTATTCTTTGCGACTATCTCCTCCTGGAGGATGAGTCGGCTTCAATGGGGATTCTTGGCAATTTGGGTACAAAGCGGCGTCCCAGGCACCACTCGGCGTTTGTTCGAGTCAGCTTCTCGAGCCTTTGCACAACCAAGTGCGACCTGCAAGGCAGTAGGGAGTTGCCAGAAAGAGGTGGTTTACCAGACTCTGTTCCAGGTTTTTCCTCAGGGTTTTCTCCCGAAGCCTTTCCCGCGATCGTGTATCCCGCTAGGTAGCGGAGGTTTAACATCAGGGTTTTCCTTCCCTACCCGAAACAAACTGGTTTTCAGGCGCCAGTCACTCGCCTTCGCCCCTTCTTCTGTTGGTAGAAGCAGTTCCGCCGGGCTCGGGGGGCCACTCGTGCAGGCCAGTAGCTGTACTTGGTTGTCAGAGGCTATTTGAGACGCGTGCCATATGGGAGCATTTTGTAAACAGTGGGAGCTTATCCCCACTGCCGCCCCCGGCTATGACAACCTTTGGATCGCGGGTAGGTCCGATTTGCAGTCCACTGACCTTTATCGAACCCAACTGGAAACAGCTTGACTTTCACCGACACCTTGCAAATCGCCGATCTACCGGGTACTGTATATCGTCGTTGTTCCTCCTGAATGGGGCTCGCTATCTTCATGTCACCAATCAAAGGTCCCCCTTAGGAGTAGTGACTTGGCTGAGGGTCCTTGTCATCAAGGAACATAACAGAGGCCCGCAAGAAAATCTCGTACTTTTCGTGCTCGCATAGCAGTTGATCAATGTGGTTTTCTATCCATCTCCATCTCCCCACGCAGTGTCTGAATCCGAACCCGTGCTCACATCATTACATCGAATTCGCTGCGCTGATGGACACTACCGCTGGTCGCGTATGCTCGCCTTCTTGATGGATCGACACACGAGCTCCCTATGGTCTCCCAAATCATATGATCCCGGCACGTGTACGCAAGACGCGGTGCTGGATTCGCCTGAATGTCTCTACATCACCGAGGGTCCCGAAAAGGGGGTTTCCACTCGTCGTGTTCTGGTTTGCTGTCATCAATTCGTTCAGTAAGTCATTCGATGTATTTGTGGCTGCTTGTGACGACGTGGCTTGTGTAATGTGGTTTTTCCACCTCTCTTTCAGCCTTTCGACGGAACCAGAGTCCTCATTGCCGGTCATGGAAGCACTACATTCGACTTATTCGTCCAATACGTGGCAATCGATGCCCCTGGTCGCTCCTCCACCCGCAGCCTCGAACGTCGTGCACACTACTCGCTTTCTCAATCGTGAACACACTTCAAAATCGTTGGGTAAGCATGCTCGTTTATCGAGGTTGAACTTCTTTCGGATAGTGCCACTGATCGTTCGATTATATATAGTTGTTGTTGAGGAAACATTATTATTATTTTCCTCAAAAACTCATTATAGTTTATGATTCTCGATTCTGATTGGTCCATTTGTCGGCCATATTGTGTTTCGCAAAAAACAGTCTATGAATGCACACGACCCGCAGCCTAATGGCTTTTTGGTCAAAAAACGGTAAAGCTGTTTGTCTGAACGGCCTGCCTTTGTTTTTGCTAGTGTTGGGTTTAGATAGCCAACTGTGACTAATACAATATGGTTTCTTGGTGTTAAACATTTGGGTAATTATTAGTTGTGTTCTACTTTGGTAATATATAACATTATTGGTGACGGGAATGGGATATTTCAGCTTTTTGTATCACACCAAGAATGGACTTTAGCGTTGTGCGATGGTTTTTGTACTTCCGTAAACAATCGAACCATGTATGTGTTTATGCATTGAAGCACTTACTTTTACTTATGTGGGACTATCTCCTCCTGCAGGATGAGTCGGCTTCAATGAAGTTTCTTGAGGATTTGGGTACGAAGCGGCGTCCGCAGCACCACTCGGCGTTTGTTCGAGTCAGATTCTCTAGCCTTTGCACAACCAAGTGCGACCTGCATGGCAGCAGGGAGTTGCCAGAAAGAGGTGGTCTAACAGACTCTGTTCCAGGTTTTTCCTCATGGTTTTCTCCCGAAGCCTTTCCCGCGATCGGGTATCCCGCAAGGCAGCGGAGGTTTAAAATCAGGGTTTTCCTTCCCCTGGATGAAATGCCCACACAGGCTAACGAGCTACATCTGCCCGAAGCAAACTAGTTTTGAAACGCCAGTCACTCGCCCATTCTACTGTTGGTAGAAGCAGTTCCGCCGTGCTCGGGGAGCCACTCGTGCAGGCCAGTAGCTGGACTTGGTTGTCCGCGGCTATTTGAGACGCGTGCCATATGGGAGCATTTTATAAACAGTGGGAGCTTATCCCCACTGCCACCCCTGGCTATGACATCCTTTGGAACACTGAGGAGGCAATACGGTCCATTGGTCAATGACTTTGGCCTTGGCAATACAAATCTTTGCATGCCGACAAACAGCAATCCATTGTGTCTCGAACCACACGGCTTTGTTTTCCTCCGACCCTTGTTGTTTTGGCACGTCTGTCATCTGGCCGGAATGCTGTTTACCTGTTTACTCTCCTTGGCGTTGTGTGCACATTGTGAACGAATGGTTGAATAGCGCGTACCGTTTTTTTTGTGAGTGTGTGTATGCATGCCCGCGGGTGCCATAGCTGTCGCAGTTTACAACCGCTTGTGGTGTATATGGTTTCCTGGTCAACCTGACAGTATCTTAACCTACATGCAGTCTCTGACAGTGCGGCACTTTGCCTGGATCAGGCTTGTGCTTTCATACTCATATATACGTGGTTTCCTATGAGATGAATCGCAGTGGAGATGATGGGATTTGCAGACCCCAGAATAAACCTTCCAGGTTGACTTAGCTTGAAGTTTGTACCTCTTTTCCCATCTTTCTCATCTGCCCAATCCAGCAGTGTGACCGACTTCAGCGTTTGTATCGATCGATTCCCGTTTAACTTACACATTTCCCATCTTTCCACACAGAACGTCCGCCACAGACGTCCACCACACCGCCGTCTCCTTGTTTCCGACAATCGTTTATCGCGCGGTCCAGTTGTGTCGACGATCAAGCTCAGGTTGCGGCAATTCCAAACCACGACGGTAGAACCAACAGCTACCCGGACAATTTAGCCGGTGGCTCTGAGCACCCGGTGTCTTGGAACCCGTACATGACTCCAGCCAATTCTTGGAGTCATTCTGGTGGCTCTTTTGTTTCAGGAAACGTTCATTTGCCTCGTAACTCGGCTTTTGTCACCGCGAAAACGGATTGGGTAAGTGGTTCGCGCTGCCTGGGACGCGCTGTACTTTGCGATCAAGCTAACGCTACAAAATATATGCGAGCGGGATATTAACATATTGCTTCATTATCAACATCATCACTATTATCATCATCGTCATTATTGATATTATCATCCTTAGTGCTGTACGGCAGTGAAACCTGGACCACCCACGCAAAACACGAACGGAAGCTTAACGCTATCGATTTAAGTAGCATCCCCCGTATCTTGAACAGATCGTGGACGGAGAAAGTAGCGGATGCTGAAGTGTTTTCTAAACCTGGTCTACAGAACATGTTCATCCTACTACGACAGCGCCGCCTATGTTGGCTCATTCATGTGTACATAATGGGAAATGGTCGTATTCCAAAAACTTTACTCTATGAAATCAGGAAGTCGACCATTGGGCAGACCGCACTTGCGGTACAAAGATGTTTGCAAAAGAGGCATAAACGCTCTTGGCATTGACCCCGCAAGTTTGGAAGAACTTTCCCTTGACCGCTTACACAATGTAAAGCGTCGTCTGCAAGCCGGGGAGGAGCGACTACCGCTCTTGGCTGCTGAACGCAGATCACGCCGCCGGCGTGCAACGGATGCAATACAACAGAGTTCTGACTATTGTTGCAAGTGCTGCGGGAGAGATTGTTCCTCCCGAATTGGACTGTTTAACCATGCTAAAAGATGTGGAACATAAAACAATCATGTGTTTATGATGTACATTCATGGTCGACATCGACCGAAGCAGGCTTACAACAACAAGTCCTCAACATCATCATCAGAAGCAACAGCGTATTATCATCATTGTCGTCATCATCATCAACATTATCCTCCTGATCATCATATTCTTCATAGATAATATCATCATCGTCGTTATCTTCGTCATAACCATCATCCTCATTGCCGTCGTCATCATTACATTCCTGATAATCATCTTCATCATCATCGTCATCATCAACAGAAGCGTCATCCAAAATTGTCTTCATCATAATCATCATTCCTGGAGTCACACAATGCCACACACGACCTTTATGATTCGATTCATCTTGCATGTTGCCTAATAGGACGATAATTCTTCTCTTTATTCTGTATCATGTTGAAATCCACCATCTATTTCGCGTTGAGGTGTTTGCTAGATTTACTGACAATTAATCGTCAGACACTTAATCGCCGATACTTAATCACTAGACGCTTAACCCCCAAGTCACTTCTTCCCCAGTCAATTTGAATTTATTTAGCAGGAGAGTTATGCAATTGATTTTCAGAACGTCAATCTTTCCGTGGTTGAGTATCGCTGAATTGCTCAACATGTCCGGGCGCATATCTCAGTATACTTCTTCTTCTGTTTGATATGAACCCCATCACTTGCTTGAAGAACAGAGGCCGTATGATGTCGGCAATCCTTTCGCAAACCGTTAAGAAATGTCCACATGGTGGGATTAAGTGACTGGGGATGAAGTGACTTGAGGGTTAAATGTCTGCGGATCAAATGTCTGGCAATTAAGTGTCGGCGATTAAGTGTCTGACGATTAAGTGACCGAACATCGTTTATTAGGCCTCCAAACGCCTCACATTGATTTGCTAATTAAAAGTCAGACAAGGCTATACTTGAATGCCACTGTTGCATAGGGTTCATACAACGAACCACGGTGTTCAAACACAAAATCACATAGTGATTCCTGGTCAAGCACTCGAGGCGCTTATGGATGACCAAAGTGATGTGTTGCTCACATCCCCATCCCTTACACACCACTACCCATTTCTGGCTGTTTGCCGTCATCATGTGGAGACAGTAAGATTAGGTTCAATGAGCCTTGAAACAGTGGATAAGTGGTAAACAAGTGTATACTTGAATGCCACTGTTGCATAGGGTTCGTACAACGAACCACGGTGTTCAAACATAGATTCACATAGTGATTCGTGGTCAAGCACTCTAGGCGCTTATGGATGACCAAAGTGATGTGTTGCTCACATCCCCATCCCTTACACACCACTACCCATTTCTGGCTGTTTGCCGTCATCATGTGGAGACAGTAAGATTAGGTTCAATGAGCCTTGAAACAGTGGATAAGTGGTAAACAAGTGTATACTTGAATGCCACTGTTGCATAGGGTTCGTACAACGAACCACGGTGTTCAAACATAGATTCACATAGTGATTCGTGGTCAAGCACTCTAGGCGCTTATGGATGACCAAAGTGATGTGTTGCTCATATCCCCCGAAATTACACTCCACTACCGGTTTCTGGCTGACCGTATTTACCGACTCTCCCACCAAGATATACCGACTATTGACGACCGTTGTGTATTACGTTTTGATATCCAATTCACGACTACCATTCCGATAAACCAATGACCTGTTTGAACAAACGTTTTCGTTTTAAGTTGAACTAAAAAAACACCACACAAATCTTCTCGTTTAGTTTGAAAACAGACGAGTTTTCCGCACGCGATCTAAATCCATTAACACGGAAAACGGAAGGGTATTTTGTGGAAATTTCGTGCATCCGCCCTCGTGTTTTCGTCCCAATCGATCGATCTAATCACGTGATACGAACAGCTGCAATTCTGTTTTTAGCGATCGAAGTTGACCGTGCGCAAGTCTCTCCGATATTCTCCGTCTAGGGTTCAGGGTTTGATCGATTCTTTTGCTTAACAGCCTAACGGCGTCACTGTCGTTCTCTTAAATTACCGATGGGCGATTTTCCGGATTTGTAACCTGTGATTTCGTGTTTTTTTCCTTATTCCTCATCTGCTTATTTCCGGTTTGTTTAACATGAAACAGGGCAGAGTTCACAGTTAATTTTCCCAACTATTGTGAATTCCCAATCGCAATCAAATGTATGCCAATGTTGTCATGAGAAGAAAGTTTTCACTGAATCGGTTAGCGTTGTATTTTAGCGACGATGTGCTTCTGAACACAGAAGCTTCGTCGAAGCAAGGGTTTCGGTACGAACAGGGTTCAAGTTTAAATGGTATTTTCTTGACCAATGCTAAGTTCTCAAAGTTAGACAGGCGACATCATGACTATCGATCACACCCCCTAATAAATGTGACTTATCGGAAAGTTGCTTCAGCTACAACAGAAAAACTAGAACGAAAAATCATAAATACTCTGCAAAAATTGAAGACATTTGGGCGACTCACAGAGGAGGAATACTTTCGTATGAAACCGAAAGATTCTACGACACCTAGGTTTTACGGACTCCCGAAGATCCACAAAGAAGGTATACCACTTCGCCCAATTGTATCGCTACCAGGAGAACCCTCATACAAGCTATCCAAGGAATTGAGAAGGAGACTACTATACCTTACCCATGGGTCAGAACACTCAATCCAATCAGCCGCAGAATTTCTACAGAAGATCAAAGGAACCAAGATCCAAGATGACGAAATTATGGCCTCATTCGACGTTGTCGCACTCTTCACCTCGATCGACACCACCCTAGCGAAGCAAACTGTCGCATCACTTTTGATGGCCGATGGAGAAAGACTTAACAAAGAAGACCTATTAGAATTGCTCGACTTATGCCTTACAACACAATTCACCTTCAACAGACAAGCTTACGAACAAATAAGAGGCACCCCAATGGGCTCACCAATCTCAGGACTAATCGCTGAAATCGTAATACAGAGGCTGGAGCAGATCTCTTTACCATTGATACAACCCACCCTATGGGTACGCTACGTGGACGATACTTTCGTGATTATTAAACGATCAAGACTTGAGGAAACTGCACGACTACTCAACTGTGTATTCAATGGTATACAGTTCACAATGGAAAAAGAAACAAGCGGTCAATTACCATTCTTAGACGTGCAAGTCACCAGACTGAGTAACGGCGAACTACAGACCAATGTCTATAGAAAGCTGAGCCACACCGACCAAATCTTGAACTTCAAAAGTAACCACCCAACAGCACACAAGAAAAGCTGCGTTCGGACGTTGTTTCAACGCGCTAAAACACATTGCAGCACACTCACACTGCAAAAAGAGGAAGAACAATATTTATACAAACTATTCCAGAAGAACGCTTCCCCGAAGAACTTTATCCGTAGATGCTTAACGACACGCCCTAGGCGAGACCAGACTGATGTTATGCAACGGGCGGCGTAACCATACGTCAAAGACATCTCGGAAATGACATCAAGACTCCTACGACCTCATGGCATTTTTATCGCCCACAAACCAACAGCAACGCTACGTAACGTACTCACAAAAGTGAAAGATGCAATACCCAAAGATGAAAACGCAAACGTAGTGTACAAAATACAGTGCACGCACTGTGACAAACACTACATCGGACAAACCGGTCGAAAACTAAAAACTCGAATCCATGAGCATCAACTAGCCGTACGACGTCACGACACCAAGTCTCTCATATCAACGCACGTCGACAACGAAGATCACGAGGTAGACTGGCATAACTGCCATATCTTGGGTCGAGCTAATAACAAAGCAGCACGAGAGTTCATCGAAGCCTGGTACTCCGGTGAACGATCGATCAACGAACACGTGAGCTTGGACGACATCTACGCACGGATGCGACTGAGACGAAGAACCGTAAAGGCAGCCAACCAATCAATCAACCACATGCGATCACGTCACCAGTGGTCAGCCGGCCAAATACCATCGTCAGTTCAAATTCGAGCAGTCAATTTGCCAACAATCGCTGAAGATGTTGCCTAGTCTGGCAACGAAACGTCCGATGCAAACTCAACAAGCTCGGAGAACATATCCAAGTAAGCTACAGGTTTGGAATCACGTCCACTGCCTTACGTACTCCGCGTGCACCTTAGGTTCATGTACGTTAATCCTTATCCGCTACAGAACCGAACACCAGATTGTTGAGATATCCGTCCCAACGACCTTATTGACTGCATTCTTACCGGCCTTTGTTATCTCAACCGTCTCAGTGTTAAGTCGTTCAATTTACGTCATCAAGATCCATGCTGTGACCTATGTCTAGTACGTGTTCAGCTAGGGCAGAATGCCGAATCAGTGATTGCGGGGTTGCTTTCCTATTCCCTGCACGGATATGCAATCGTGCAGCATTTATGTGCTGTGCGGCTAACATCGTGCTAAATTGATTGGCCAACGGTAGTGAGCTGCATGCTGAAACACGCTGGAGTCTCGCTATCATTTCTATTTCCCCCCCTCATAGCTAGGCTTGGTCAACCTGACGGTATCTTAGACCATATGCAGTCTCTGACTGTGCGGCACTTTGCCTGGATCAGGCTTGTGCTTTCATACACGCATTTCCTATTCGTTTTTTTATGTTCGTTTACCCTAGTCCAAAGTTCTCTAGACGTTTGCCCAATGTAAACATCCGCGCAACCCTTGTATTTGATTTTGTAAATGCAGTTGGTCGCACAACCTAAAGGAGTCTTATCTTTGAGATGCTTTGATAGGGAGCGAAGCGTTCTACCTCTCGTATGTGTTGTTGTAATACCTGCGTTATTCGACTTATTCCTTCGGATGCAATTTTGACAGACGGTATAGAAAAGGTAGCTCGCCAAATAATTTCCGTTTTCGGTTGCATATACCAAAGTACTTTCTTAAGCCGATCTACAGATCTACGCTGACTTGATCCTCCGTACAGAATGTAAACCGGTCGTTTTGCTCTATAGAAAGTTAAAATTCGGAACTTAAACTCGGGGCAGCCCCCACTCGTGACTCAAAAAACCCTAGAAGTTGTGAAGAACGTGCTCTTGACAGCTCACGTTAAAGGCACTGTGTAAAGCGTCGTCTCCAAGCTGGCGGAGAGCAGATACCACTCTCGTCAGCTAAACTAGATCACGTGGTCTGACCGGATAGTGCACATCGTTGTAAATAAAGCGGGAGAGATTGTTCCCCAAGAATAGCACTAAAGCCTGATATCGTCATGTTCTTATGATGTTCATCCATGGTCGACATCGATCGAAGGAGTCTACCATAATCGCAATAATTGTCTCGTTCGTTACTGTTCAATGTACTGTACGGTTTTCTTTTTCTCCAGGACCTTCATGGACGCGCTTTAAATGACCAGCGCCATTTGGCAACCGAGCTATTCTATTCACACGAGGCCAATTATACGGCGTTCCCTCGCTGCAGCTCTACGGACACTGGGATTTCAGTGCACATGTCGTCATCCGATTTGTCTGGTCTACGCTCCTCCGACACCAGCTCGGACGTCTCGACCTCGTTGCTGCTTACTCCGTCATCGCAATGCTCTTCCTCTTCTCCCCATGCGTTCTCTCGTCCCGTGCACCCGGACTCTCCCGTCTACTGTTCGCCGTTTCTTCTTCCACAAGCGGAAATCCTGCCAGTTTGTAACGGAGTGCTCATGACAACTTCGGGCCATCTCGTTCCCCGAGCGTGGTTGCATCAGAACTACTACTATTCGCAGAATGGTAAGTGCAAACATTTCGCACAATAAAACGCCAATACGCTGACAGTATTCTCAAATACATCTAGCACACCCATCTGATTCGCTTCCCTGGGTCGAATAGAAGTAGAGTGAGACGGTTGTCAACTTTCTGGCGCGGGTTTCAAAGGTTGTCATAGCCGGAGGTGGCAGTGGGGAGAAACTCTCACTGCTTATAAAATGCTCCCATATGACGCGCGTTTCAAATAGCCTCTGACAACCAAGTCTAACTCCTCGTACGAGTGACTCCCCGAGCCCGGCGGAACTGCTTCCACCAACAGGAGAAGGGGCGAGGGCGACTGACTGGCGCCTGAAAACCAGTTTGCTTCGGGCAGATGGAGCTTTTTAGCCTGGGAGGGCATTTCATCTAAGGGAAGGAAAACCCTGATTTTAGACCTCCGTTGCCTTGCGTGAAAGGCTTCGGGAGAAACCCCGGAGAAAAAATCTGGAGCAGAGTCTTGTAGAAGTTTAGTTGGTGCACAGCACCTGTTTCTGGCAACACCCTGCTGCCTTGCAGGTCGCACTTGGTTGTGCAAAGGCTAGAGAAGCTGACTCGAACAAACGCCGAGTGGTGCTGGGGACGCCCCTTTTTCCCCAAATTCCCAAGACTCTTCATTGAAGCCGACTCATCCTGCAGGAGGAGATAGTCGCACAAAAGTAAAAAAGTAAAGCTTTCGGTTACCACAACACGCTAGAAATACTCGACTATGTTGGTAGGTTATGACAGTCACTATTTTGATATTTTGAACGTAGGCGGCTTCTTACATGAGCGATTTCTTTTATGAGTAACGTTTCACTTCTGACACAGAAGCTTCGTCAGACCAATTGTGATAGTCAGGACAGGGAACATGATGAAGTAGTAGTCAACCCACCACCACTGATTTGACCTTACCGCTAAACAGCCTATGGTACGCCTACCGTGTGTTACGTCTCGCGGGAATGACCAGGATCAGTGATCGATTTTCCTCACAGTGTGTATCCTCATCAATCTAATACAAGTGAACGCGGTCAAGGTCGGGTTAAAACTGCGGCCCTACATGCGGGGCGAAGGGTAAAAGTATTACGTGTTTGTATGCATGTATATATGTATGTATGGTATGTAGGTATGTATGTATGATGGTGTATGTATGGATATATGTTGTATGTATGTATAAGTATCTATGTATGTATGTATGTCGTATGTTGTGTGTAGGCTGTATATATGTCTGGCGTATGTAGGTATGTATGGATTTTTTGTTTGTGTATGTATGTATATATGTAGATGTATGTAGGTAGTATGTATATATGGATGTATGTATGTATGTATGTATGTATGGATGTATGTATGTATGTATGATGTATGTATGTAGGCATGTATTAGATAGGTATGTATGTATTGTATTGTATGTCTGTAGTATGTAGTATGTTATGTATGGAGTATGTATGTAACGTATGTATGTATGTATGTTATGTATGTATGTGATGTATCTATGTATTGTGTATGTCTGTATGTCATGTATGTGTATTATGTATGTATGTATGTATTTATGTTTGTATGTATGTATGTAGTATGTATGTAGTATGTATGTATGATGTATGCATGCATTGTATGTATGAGTATGTATGTATATGTATGTATGTATGTATGCATGTATGTTGATGGATGTATGTATGTATGTATGTACGTATGGATGTATGTATGTATGAAGTATTGATGTATGTATGTATGGAGGATATCTATGTATGTGTGTATGTATGTATGTAGTATGTCTTAGTATGTATGATATGTATTTATGTTATGTATGTATGTATGTAGTATGTAATGTATGTATGTCTGTATGTATGTATGTAATGCATGGCATGTATTAAGTATGTATGTATGTATGTATGTATGTATGTATGTATGTATGTATGTATGTATTTAGCCATATGCGGCAAGCAACAGCTTTGCTTTCTATTAGATCTCACCGTTTCTACCATTTCACACGATACTGTCAGAACTGGCGTTTTACCGGCAACTTCCCACTCTTGTTCTCTGCTCTCTTAAAGGTTCAGAACCCTTGTGGAACACCCCTTCCCCGTTGACCACATCATTCATTGATTTAGAGGAATATCGCGGATCCAACTGCTACTATCCATCTGACATGACCCGCTCGGATGATCTGACCTCATCATCACACCACCTCGACGTGGTCCCTGCACTGAATGAGAACGCTGTCTATTCCTCCTTGTTGTAGCGCCTGTTTCTCTCCTCGGCTGGTCAGCTACCCTCGCATCCGCTTCCTTCATCCACACTTTTATTCACGGCATCATTTCATCGCGTCCATTTGTAGT